>NQII01009909.1:23411-44452 GCA_002778355.1 Clitarchus hookeri
TTTTACTCTCCATCACATTCTGGTTTGCTACGTTTATGGCAATTGTTTGGGCTGTTGCCACACTGTTATCGTGTGCAAGATCTAGTTTTGGTGAGATCGTTAGAAGAATACGTCACATGGATGAAGTACTACTCCCTACTTACTTGATTAACTATCATACTGTCAGAGTATTCATTTATGTACAGTTTGGCTGCACCACACTGTTACTCGCCAGTTTTTATTACATACACATACGCCTTCATTTGAGCCTTGCAAAATGCTTGTTTGTTGCAAACTTCGTTAATGGTTTTACACGTGCCATAGGGATTATTTTATATTTGGATACCATTCTACTGCTTGGAAAAGTGATGGATCACTTAAACAGAGAACTTGAAAATGTTTGCACCCAAAATATCTTAAAACGTGATCAGGCAAGTAGAGGTATCAGGTCCAGTACTTCTTGTCGAAACAGAGAGATTTGTCCAGTCCTTCTACTATATCAACAGAAAGGATCAACTTTTCGCCATCGTCTATAAGAGTCGCAGTTTATCCTGCACGTCGAATCGCAGTCCGTGCAAGCCAAGAAACAGCTTGCGAAGTAACGGTTAGCTCACTGAAACGTATGAGACGAACCTTTATCTACCTGCACGAAACAATGCTCATGGTGTATTCCATGTTTGGCTTTCAAACATTACTTGCTATCATATCTTGCTTTACCAATATAATATCGTATGCGAATACACTTATTGAAGGTATATTAAAAGAGACACACAAAAAAATATATTTCAGTACTGACATAGTAACGTGGATTGTGATGTGGAGTGCAGTTTATTTCTCAGTAATTATACTAACAACGTTCTTGCCTCAACATGTCGCCGACAAGAGAGAGAAGATGATCTCTCTTCTACAGATGTTAAGTCTCAAGGAAACTCTTAACCCAGTTGCCTTGACGGAGTTGAAGATATATTCTCAGCAGGTGTTTAGGAGGCCAGTGGTTTACAGTGCTTGGGGGTTCTTCAGCATGGATCGGCGTACTTTCTTCTCGCTCTTAGGCTCATTAGTAACTTACGTTATTCTGTTAGTGCAGCTACGCTGAGCTGAAGCCAGTACTTGAATGAGTTAATTTTTGTGATTTAAAACGTGTAACTCTAAACTCACTGTCAAAAATGATTGACTGTTTTACACATTTTATTACATAAAATGCACTTCAAACTCTATTTTGAACGCATATACCATAATAGATCGTTACTATAATTGTCGTGGTATTTAGTAAAGTAGTGGTACACAATTAATGTTTTAGGCATTGCAAAGATTTACCAAACTGGAAAAAATCAAATAGGTTATGTGGTTAATTTTTAATATTTTACAACTTTTGTAAATTATAATTTATTATAATTCTAAATATGTAATTGAAATATTTGTAATACTTGATATAGAAATCTATTTTAACTGAATGTATTCCTTTTTTCGTAAACATATTAGTGTAATTGTGTTTTATGTGTATTCTACTATTCTAACAAAACAAAGCAACGTGCTTTTGTTACGTTCAAGTATCGGTAGTGTGTGTAGAGCATCAGCGTTCTGCCCATATTATTGCAGATTTGCTTTAGAGCGTAAAACAAAAATTGCTTAATACATTAAATTAAGTTTATTTTCACAGTAACTTATCGACCAATGTCCTTACAAACATTTAATNCAAAAATTGCTTAATACATTAAATTAAGTTTATTTTCACAGTAACTTATCGACCAATGTCCTTACAAACATTTAATTCTAAATATGATGTAGAAATTATATAAGTATTTAGGGTTGTAAGTAAATAATTGGGTTTTTTTTAAAGGTGAATGACATTAAATGTCTAGTGCCATCATTGCTTCTATTATAATATTTGTTTATTAAAAATANTTTTTTTTAAAGGTGAATGACATTAAATGTCTAGTGCCATCATTGCTTCTATTATAATATTTGTTTATTAAAAATAGTAATTTATATAGCAGTGTGCATGGGAACACAGGAGAGTCAAATGTTCAAAATTAGCACCTTACGCAATACCGAATTTTCAAAGTGGAGTGATAAACCTATCCGTAAACGTATCAAAAATGCTTGGTTTTGTGAGAATCACCTAGAGATCGAATTATGAACGTACAGATTTTCGAAATTTATCCTTCCAAGACAAATGAACAGTTTTAGGGAACATAGCCTTCGATGGTGTTATATAGCGAGTTCAAATGTTTCTTCATTCGGGTTCGTACCATATCCTGCATTCATCATATAACACCCTCAATTCCAACTGCTATAGAATGGTAAGGAGTAGAAAATTTAAGGTGATTCTAAAAATCAGTACTCGTGAGCCAATTATTATGAATCAATCTACATATGAAGCAGTGGCGGAATACAAGGAGGGAGAGAGCGAGAAATACCAGAGGTATCCCGCCGACCAGCGGCATCATACGACATGACTCCCATGTGCGAGAATCCGGGAGCTACTCCGCCGGGAAACGAACCCGGTTCGCCATAGTGGGGTAAGGATGCTCTAGTCACTGCGCCAAGCACGCCCCCTGCCCACAAAACACAACTTACAATAGTTATTATATAAATGTAAACCTTGAATATATGGCCCTACATTGAACTTGTTTATGTGAGCATTGTAGAAGTTAATTTATATCCTAAAGATTTAATACAGAAATTAATTATATATCTCGGAAACTGTCATCTGTCATATGCAGTCGGAAGGTAACAAATTGGTTTACGCGGAAGCTGTTTTTGGATAATTGCATAAAAACATTTACTAATCTGTGGGAAGGATCACGTGGCCCCTTGAACATTTTGTTAGAAAAACCATAACGGAGGGGCAGTCCACACNTACTAATCTGTGGGAAGGATCACGTGGCCCCTTGAACATTTTGTTAGAAAAACCATAACGGAGGGGCAGTCCACACCCAGTAAGCTTAAGACTTTGTACTTTCTCTATAAGTAAATATGTGAGTTTATCGTACCTTAGATAGCTAGAAACAAGGACACATGATAAAACACGAACCACGCACATTTAATTCACATTCTAATTCAGTATAAATCAATTCATATGTAATCATAGTCTATGTATTTATAAATATTAAATTTTGCACAAATGCATACAAATGGAACGAATCTCATTGCGGTTGAGCATCTATATAATTTTCTATCTTAAAATTGTTATGCGTGAAGCCGGAGTGTTTTTAAAAAAAGAATTTACTCAAATATATCATTATTTCATCTTCCTGTAAATATGTCTGAAAGTTCACTTTGATGAATTAGGAGACATGTGTGAGTTAAAATAAAATAATTTTATTTCTATCATCTTGGGAATAAGTGTGTGACTAATTTAAAACATATTGATTTTCGTATCCCATCGCAGAAATACTTGTTTGCCAAATAAGGTAAAAATCGGTTAACAGTTTCCAGACGTATTACAAAATAGCGCTATATAACAAATCACACAAAAATTGTTTGAACTTGGTTACATAGTAAAGTAGATACAGCACAGTAATAAAAATAATTGTGTGGATACCATTTAAAATATAAGTGTCTGATCCACCTAAAACATATAAATACAATATCTCACCAAATTTTGTCTTGTTTACGATGTTTGGTAGGAATTTTTTGTTTCCCGAAATATTACAAAAATTATTATTTACATTGTGCAATTTTAGAAAATGTTGGACAAAATAATCTTTAAAACAACTTCGTTTAAGCATTGTAGTTTATAGATTTGGATGCCAGGTTGATCGAAATTAGTAAAACATTCTGGTAAATATACGAAATTAAACTATATTATGAAAGTCGCAGCAATTTTGAAATTATGTCTCGTTTCTATCAATATCACATTTCTTACCATAATATTAACTAAAAGCAAAATCTTGCAGAACGTTTTTTATTAGCTTCCGAGGTGTATTCAATAGGTTTTCTTGCTCACATACAAACTGTTTTTAAAATCTCTGAATCAATAATTTTTATTGTGGATTTTCGAAAGACAATTATCTTTTTCCTTATTTTTACTTTTTTGTTCCCCACACCATGATCTTGGTATCACTGCTCATTCTTATAGTCACTATGTACCTTAACATTATATGCTCATGTCTTGTTCATTAATACATAATTGGTCACAACTGAATTCTTGTACCTCAGTATTATTCATTAGTTAAGCTTATTTGTCACATTATAATCTTGGGTCGTTTATTTGCTTTTTAAATTATAATACTTGTAAATTGGTGGTTGTTAACTTATTATGTTACTGCAATTTTTTAATTTTGTGTTTTGGGGGCCTAATGATTTCTTTATTTTTATTCATCGTCCTTTGTCTATTCAATCTATGGTGACTAATTTTTAAGTTTCCTAATATAACACTTGTAAATTAGTGTTGTTGACAATTCATGTTATTAAATTATTTTCATTGGTTTGACTTCTGGAAGCTGGTTCTCGAAAAAAGTATTCAGTTCACAAATGTAATCACGGTATGTCGAGGGCTGCGGTTGAGGCAGTTTGCCTGCCACCACTGTGATACGGGTTCGGTTCCTGGCGATGTCAACCGGGATTTTTGCAAGTGGCAATCGTAGTTGGTGGGTTATATCGGGGGTCTCCCGTTTCCCCCACCCTTGCGTTCAGGTATTGCTCCATATCCATCTCATTTCACCCACACCATATTAACTCTAAAGACATCTTATGCTAAGACTCATCCAAACCTATCAATCAATCAATTAATCATTGTGTGTCATAATACTTTATAGTAGGTCAGTTCAAATTACAAAATAGCTTGTACATATATTTAAGATAGAATTATAACTGTTTTTGTATTTGTGTATTGTAATATATGCATATTTACTGTACTTCAAAGGTAGAAAAGGCAAACATTTATTTAACTGCACCAGTAGAAAATAAAGACAAAATAAACAAATTACATACAGTAAGATTTCTTGAAACTCTAACTCAGTTAGGTGTTGGTATCTTGGAGATTTTAGTTATACACTGAAGAGCCAAAAAAAACTTGTACACCTGCCTAATATCGTGTAGGGCCCCCGCGAGCACGCAGAAGTGTCGCAAGGCGACGTGACGTGGCATGGACTCGACTAATGTGTGAAGGTATGCAGGAGGCATTGAAATCTGCGCCAATTTGAGAAAGGGTTGCACGTCTATCACGTTTAATGATTCTCGTCAGTCGTCGTTTGTCCCGTTCGTTCACGATCTTTTTCCGGCAGCAGCGATGTCGAAGATTTGATGTTTTACCGGATTCCCGATATTCACGGTACACTCGTGAAATGGTCGTATGCGAAAATCCAAATTTTATTGCTACCTTGGAGATGCTATGTCCCATCTCTCGTGCACCGACTATAACACCACGTTCAAACTCACTTCAATCTTGATAACCTGCCGTTGTAGCATCAGTTACCGATCTAGCAACTTTGCCAGACACTTGTGGTCTTATATAGGCGCTGCCGACCGCGTCGCGTTACTCTGATGGGTTCCATACCTCTGTTATTTCCATACGCACGCCTATACCAGCTTTTTTGACTCTCCAGTGTGTGTAGATTTTTTATTAATTTCTCTTTTTATGAATATTCTACTGACACTGGCGAATAAATAAGTTAACTTACTTAGTAAGGATGTGTTTATCGATTGTATCATCAACCTCTGCAAACCATATTTTTGCACAATTGTTACGATTACTGGTTTTTAATGTTAATGCGTAGTTTTAAATAGAATAATGCAATTACAGTGAAACTACTTCTGCATTTATGTTAATTTGATTTTTTCTGGTAGTATTTGATACTAAATAAAATATTTTGACAGACTGACTGAAAATATGATTTATTCATTTCTTGTACTAACTATTATATTAAAATTATCCCTACTCACCTTTGTAATAATTTCGTATGCATGCCAATACATTTTAAATACGCGTAACTAAAAAAATTAGTACATCCATGCTTTTCCTGGGACTGAAACCCAGAACATCTAGTACCGTACGCTGGCGCGCAACAAACTATGCTACATAACAAAAATGTTGGTGATAGACGCGTTGATGTACCTTTCGAACTCTTGTGTTTGAAGAGGTCAGTCGAATGTTTGAAGGATGCGTGGCACGTCGTTCAAAGGTACACCATGTAGGGGGGGGGGGCAACAGGCCAAACCCAGACCTGTGAGGGGAGTGGGAGGTGAACTTAGACTAGGGGGACCAGACCTCACAGTGTTTGACGCCAACAGTATGTGTCGTTGCATAAGGCACAAACTTTGGAATAAATATTTATATATCGAACAACAGCTAAGCAAGTTCAGAGGGGTCATACTCTTATTTGTTAAATGGTTCTTTTATTTTTTTAATGCCAGGCCTATTCCACACTATGTTAAAGTAGTGTCACTTATTCGTAGTGTTTTATGGAAACAGACGTGTTCCTTTTATTTTTTTGTGAAACCGATGACGATTTTAAGTTTTCTAACTTTACAGTCGTGTCTGTGCATGGGCTTATAACTTTATTTTTAAATTTATTTTTTCTAATTATTCTCAAAAAATTTTTTTGATTTCAGTGGCTCAAACATTAACTGCAAAGCCAGAAATGTATGCATTGTTTTTCTACGTACATTGAAGTAAATATCAGTGTGATACCTAATCCGTACACTACATAACGCCTTCCTAGGTTTTTTTTTTCCCGTAACAGTCAAACACCTTTTTTGCGTAAACTTTTAATTTTCATTCGAGCGACTGATACTTGGAAATGACGGATTACATATTGTTTCTTTACGACATCTACCACTTCTGTAACCGGAATATAGGAGGTGTTTAAAATATGCCCGCGTGTATGACAAACTGAGATTGTCGCGTGTCGCGATTGTCCCGACAATTTTTTTCTTTAAAGTGTAAATAGCTTGAGTTTCTGACTGAAATGTGCGAAATGATGCTTCAATGAATCACAGTAAAAAAATGTAAGACTATCTTTCTAAACTGCAGTGGATTTTTTTAGTCTATACAGAGTATGGAAATAATATCTGCCACACATTAAGCAGCAAACATAGGAAGTTTTAGCGTCGCTACGACACAAAGTTTGGGACTTCCCTACCCATTTGACTGTTTCCCGAGAAAATGTAGGAACACTACAATAAATGTTTAGTGGAAGAAATTACCATTCTCCCTTTCTCACTAAGTGTATACGCTGGTGAGATAAATTTCCGAAACATTTCTTAAAGTGTATTGCTACGTTTTACAGCCCTGTGTTATAATGTGACTCGATACAATTCAGGTAGAGTTCATTTCATATAAGAAGGCCACATTCTGACAGTCAGTGAGTGGCAATTTAATATATTCTGAGAGCAGTGACGAAGCACATCACACAAGCAGAAAATACGCGGATAAGAAAGAGTTCGTAGATTAATTAATACATTTTATTTTACATGGTCATAAAACCGCAGTTTTTAGTTTTAGAAACGAAACTTCATGATAAAATAGTAATGTATAGGTGTTGAAAATGAGATGCACAATAAAACGATACGTATCCGAATGTAACGAAAAAATCCAGTTTCCAGACTCTCAAACCAGGTGCTGCCATCATGTGAGTTTAAAGCGCACCATCTGTTGCGACATGCCCTTCCACGCCATCTGTTATCCATATCCCGAACTGCACCCAGAAACATATTATAGTTTTGTTTTTTAAAATAACGTATTTATGTGCATATACAAATAATTTTATTTTCCTGCGAGCTCTGTTTAATTTTTAAAGTAACATATATTTCGTGTACCGCGTTAACGAACGACCCTACACACGTCCACCAAGCTCCGTTTACGAATGCAGCGCCACCCAAGAAGTTCACCAATTGCCGCACGCAGCAGCACCTCCTGGCCACATCAAAGCCTATTCTTGACACGCCAGTTGAAGGCGAATGGATACGTAAGTGAAAAGGTGCGGCGATTGTCAACTGTCAAGAAAGTGGCCTTCTTATATGGTACACAGTATAGTATGTTACCATAGTAATAATTGACCGTGTGGCAGCGTTAACTGAGCATGCTTTGCTTCCATCAGCTCTTCCACCTCCACATCGCCGTCACGTGAAACCGTGATGTCAGGAGAGGGAGAGGGCCTCTATTTTCCCATACCATGAAGAATAAAAAGGTTTTTATTGGGTCCCGACATACAGCATAACGTCATACTCATACTGGTAGCCTACAGGACCAAACAAAAAATTTATATTTTGCAGCACCTAAAATCATATGTTCATGTACGACTGAAAAGGAGAAGCAGGCATTTTAAGAATAGCTTTTTGCAAAATAGTATTAAATTGAGTGAGCACAGATGCAGAGCCTTGTCCCTTTGCTGTAGTTTTCTAGACTTGGTATAGCTTGGTTTTCACAAGGCGGAGGAATAGCCTGGTAGCAAAACTTTGTCAGGGCTTCAGAAATGCTGGAATTAACAGCGAATGCACTACATTTATCTCTTATAAACGGGAAACTTCACGGAGCTCAGGACGTAGCCACGGACCACGCTTGTTGAATACTGACTTGCCAAGCATCTCCAAGCACGCACTCTCAGAAGATCAGCCGGCTGCAGGGAGGTAAAGGCTGCTCAAGGTAAACTGATCACTTTTGAAAGCCCTGGCTTAAGATCTGCTAGAGTGCAAATCGTGTATTATTTGGCCAAATGTAAAATTATCATTACAGTGGGTCTGATCGCTTTATTTACGTGTCGATCGTTTGAAACTGTGAAATTATTGGAAAAGTAAATATTTTGAGAAGGTGTTGATTGTTAAACTTATATGCAGTAGTAAAACTGTAAGCGAAATAAATAATTTCATTATTCACATTTATGCAACACTTTTAATTCAACGTTAAGGAATGTAACTTCTTGGCTTCCATCTTTGCCATCTTCACAGGGCGCTTGTCGATCAGGGTGCCCGTTAAAATATATGCTGGTAGGGACAGTGACATTTTGCAAAGGTTGATTTCAAAAGTGGTAACTTCACCACGAAGAGCGGATAAGATGGAGCAGGGGTACTCACGGAGTCGAGCTGCATCCAGGAGGTGTCGGACTGCAGCAGGTTGCCCAAGGCCGCCGTGACTCCCGCGGTGAACAAGTTGCTGGAGTTGAGCCTGGCGTCGACGGCCTCGATGCCGCTCGTCTGGTTGGCGTGCAGCGCGCATGTCGCGTCCAACACGTCCAGCAGGTCGGGGATCTCGTGCCCGAAGAACGACTGGTTCACCGCCACCTCCTGCACCATCAGCACGATGTCCCTGAAGGGCATGTTCTTCGACACCTGTCGACAAGCGCGTCCCGAATTGCATTTCAAGGTCACTCTAGTTCTCCGACACCTGTCGGAGAACACGCTTGTTTCAAAGTCACTCTTATGCACTAATACACACGGCGTAACTTTCATTGCCAGAAAAATTTTCAAACTTTCTCTATGTTACTCGATTGCAGAGTACACTCACGTGGCAGATTTGTATAGGCTGTTCACTGTAAAGTGAGCACTTTTGAGGTCCTAGTTACTTTTTTCATTAAAGCCATTTTTTTTAACTTTAATAACCACTTTTTAAAATAGATATCGTCATGTAAGTGATAAACACATTGTGTATATTTCAGTGCACTCATAAGTTAACGTCTAAGACTAAAATAAAAATACGGTTCTTGACTATTATTCCAAATGAGAGGGCTTTCACAAGTGCTCACTTTACCATGAATAGCCTATAGAAATGGATTATTGCAAATCTCTTTCAAAGTCACTCCATTGCCCTTGTAGATTACATGTTGCATGTTCCACCGACAGCTGACGACGGCATGTTAAAGCTTCTGTCAATACCACCGAATTACAAAGATAGAGAACATGTATGGCTCAAAATTGCGAAAAGCATACGGGAGAAAATAAAGAATTTTATAGAGTTGTTTGATTAGGATTAAAACTGTCCTTGCTTTTGTGTTATTAGATGTGCACCTTGCACAATAATACAAAATACTCGTGAGTATGGAATTTTATTGCGTGGGAAATATTTCTAATTACACAAATTAGAACATATTTATAAGAGTAAAAGAAACACTAATTTATTGGCATTTTTTCCTACACTGGGTTGAGTGGTAGCGCATTTTCATTATCAAAACTTTGAGGATAAAATTCAAATAAAAAAATAAGATTATGCNTATGTGTCGTTGCATAATGCACAAATTTTGGAATAAATATTTATATATCGAACAACAGCTAAGCAAGTTCAGAGGGGTCATACTCTTATTTGTTAAATGGTTCTTTTATTTTTTTAATGCCAGGCCTATTCCACACTATGTTAAAGTAGTGTCACTTATTCGTAGTGTTTTATGGAAACAGACGTGTTCCTTTTATTTTTTTGTGAAACCGATGACGATTTTAAGTTTTCTAACTTTACAGTCGTGTCTGTGCATGGGCTTATAACTTTATTTTTAAATTTATTTTTTCTAATTATTCTCAAAAAATTTTTTTGATTTCAGTGGCTCAAACATTAACTGCAAAGCCAGAAATGTATGCATTGTTTTTCTACGTACATTGAAGTAAATATCAGTGTGATACGNTCAAACATTAACTGCAAAGCCAGAAATGTATGCATTGTTTTTCTACGTACATTGAAGTAAATATCAGTGTGATACGTAATCCGTACACTACATAACGTCTTCCTAGGTTTTTTTTTTCCCGTAACAGTCAAACACCTTTTTTGCGTAAACTTTTAATTTTCATTCGAGCGACTGATACTTGGAAATGACGGATTACATATTGTTTCTTTACGACATCTACCACTTCTGTAACGGGAATCTAGGAGGTGTTTAAAATATGCCCGCGTGTATGACAAACTGAGATTGTCGCGTGTCGCGATTGTCCCGACAATTTTTTTCTTTAAAGTGTAAATAGCTTGAGTTTCTGACTGAAATGTGCGAAATGATGCTTCAATGAATCACTGTAAAAAAATGTAAGACTATCTTTCTAAACTGCAGTGGATTTTTTTAGTCTATACAGAGTATGGAAATAATATCTGCCACACTTTAAGCAGCAAACATAGGAAGTTTTAGCGTCGCTACGACACAAAGTTTGGGACTTCCCTACCCATTTGACTGTTTCCCGAGAAAATGTAGGAACACTACAATAAATGTTTAGTGGAAGAAATTACCATTCTCCCTTTCTCACTAAGTGTATACGCTGGTGAGATAAATTTCCGAAACATTTCTTAAAGTGTATTGCTACGTTTTACAGCCCTGTGTTATAATGTGACTCGATACAATTCAGGTAGAGTTCATTTCATATAAGAAGGCCACATTCTGACAGTCAGAGAGTGGCAATTTAATATATTCTGAGAGCAGTGACGAAGCACATCACACAAGCAGAAAATACGCGGATAAGAAAGAGTTCGTAGATTAATTAATACATTTTATTTTACGTGGTCATGAAACAGCAGTTTTTAGTTTCAGAAACGAAACTTCATGATAAAATAGTAATGTATAGGTGTTGAAAATGAGATGCACAATAAAACGATACGTATCCGAATGTAACGAAAAAATCCAGTTTCCAGACTCTCAAACCAGGTGCTGCCATCTTGTGAGTTTAAAGCGCACCATCTGTTGCGACATGCCCTTCCACGCCATCTGTTATCCATATCCCGAACTGCACCCAGAAACATATTATAGCTTTGTTGTTTAAAATAACGTATTTACGCGCATATACAAATAGCTTTATTTTCCCGCGAGCTCTGTATAATTTTTAAAGTAAGATATATTTCGTGTACCGCGTTTACGAACGACCCTACACACGTCCACCAAGCTCCGTTTACGAATGCAGCGCCACCCAAGCCGTTCACCAATTGCCACACGGAGCAGCACCTCCTGGACGCGCTGACTCGCCGCATCAAAGCCTATTCTTGACACGCCAGTTGAAGGCAAATGGATACGTAAGTGAAAAGGTGCGGCGATTGTCAACTGTCAAGAAAGTGGCCTTCTTATATGGTACACAGTATAGTATGTTACCATAGTAATAATTGACCGTGTGGCAGCGTTAACTGAGCATGCTTTGCTTCCATCAGCTCTTCCACCTCCACATCACCGTCACGTGAAACGGTGATGTCAGAAGAGGGGGAGGTCCCCTATTTTCCCATACCATTAAGAATAAAAAGATTTATTATTGGGTCCTGACATACAGCATAACGTCATACGTATACTGGTAGCCTACAGGACCGAACAAAAAATTGATATTTTGCAGCACCTAAAATCATATGTTCATATGCGACTGAAAAGGTGAAGCAGGCATTTTAAGAATAGCTTTTTGCAAAATAGTATTAAATTGAGTGAGCACAGATGCAGAGCCTTGTCCCTTTGCTGTAGTTTTCTAGACTTGGTATAGCTTGGTTTTCACAAGGCGGAGGAATAGCCTGGTAGCAAAACTTTGTCAGGGCTTCAGAAATGCTGGAATTAACAGCGAATGCACTACATTTATCTCTTATAAACGGGAAACTTCACGGAGCTCAGGACGTAGCCACGGACTACGCTAGTCGAATACCGATTTGCCAAGCATCTCCAAGCACGCACTCTCAGAAGATCAGCCGGCTGCAGGGAGGTAAAGGCTGCTCAAGGTAAACTGATCACTTTTGAAAGCCCTGGCTTAAGATCTGCTAGAGTGCAAATCGTGTATTATTTGGCCAAATGTAAAATTATCATTACAGTGGGTCTGATCGCTTTATTTACGTGTCGATCGTTTGAAACTGTGAAATTATTGGAAAAGTAAATATTTTGAGAAGGTGTTGATTGTTAAACTTATATGCAGTAGTAAAACTGTAAGCGAAATAAATAATTTCATTATTCACATTTATGTAACACTTTTAATTCAACGTTAAGGAATGTAACTTCTTGGCTTCCATCGTTGCCATCTTCACAGGGCGCTTGTCGATCAGGGTGCCCGTTAAAATATATGCTGGTAGGGACAGTGACATTTTGCAAAGGTTGATTTCAAAAGTGGTAACTTCACCACGAAGAGCGGATAAGCTGGAGCAGGGGTACTCACGGAGTCGAGCTGCATCCAGGAGGTGTCGGACTGCAGCAGGTTGCCCAAGGCCGCCGTGACTCCCGCGGTGAACAAGTTGCTGGAGTTGAGCCTGGCGTCGACGGCCTCGATGCCGCTCGTCTGGTTGGCGTGCAGCGCGCATGTCGCGTCCAACACGTCCAGCAGGTCGGGGATCTCGTGCCCGAAGAACGACTGGTTCACCGCCACCTCCTGCACCATCAGCACGATGTCCCTGAAGGGCATGTTCTTCGACACCTGTCGACAAGCGCGTCCCGAATTGCATTTCAAGGTCACTCTAGTTCTCCGACACCTGTCGGAGAACACGCTTGTTTCAAAGTCACTCTTATGCACTAATACACACGGCGTAACTTTCATTGCCAGAAAAATTTTCAAACTTTCTCTATGTTACTCGATTGCAGAGTACACTCACGTGGCAGATTTGTATAGGCTGTTCACGGTAAAGTGAGCACTTTTGAGGCCCTAGTTACTTTTTTCCTTAAAGCCATTTTTTTTTTAACTTTAATAACCACTTTTTAAAATAGATATCGTCATGTAAGTGATAAACACATTGTGTATATTTCAGTGCACTCATAAGTTAACGTCTAAGACTAAAATAAAAATACGGTTCTTGACTATTATTCCAAATGAGAGGGCTTTCACAAGTGCTCACTTTACCATGAATAGCCTATAGAAATGGATTATTGCAAATCTCTTTCAAAGTCACTCCATTGCCCTTGTAGATTACATGTTGCATGTTCCACCGACAGCTGACGACGGCATGTTAAAGCTTCTGTCAATACCACCGAATTACAAAGATAGAGAACATGTATGGCTCAAAATTGCGAAAAGCATACGGGAGAAAATAAAGAATTGTATAGAGTTGTTTGATTAGGATTAAAACTGGCCTTGCTTTTGTGTTATTAGATGTGCACCTTGCACAACAATACAAAATACTCGTGAGTATGGAATTTTATTGCGTGGGAAATATTTCTAATTAGAACATATTTATAAGAGTAAAAGAAACACTAATTTATTGGCATTTTTTCCTGCACTGGGTTGAGTGGTAGCGCATTTTCATTATCAAAACTTTGAGGATAAAATTCAAATAAAAAAATAAGATTATGCAAGTCATTTGTAGCTTCCAGAGCGTGGAAGTTATTAGAACGTACGTATTATTACTTAACCAAAAATTTTATAGAATAATTTTCATGGCTTTATGTATTTATTGTTGGGTNTTAGAACGTACGTATTATTACTTAACCAAAAATTTTATAGAATAATTTTCATGGCTTTATGTATTTATTGTTGGGTGTACCTGCGGACTGAAATCCGGCAGCGAGAGAGGGGCTTTAATGGGATTTTAGACCGACGTAACTTTCAGCGGTTCCAATTCCCTCTTTAGAGCTTCGCCGTTGTCAGTTCCGCATTTCGCACTTCTCGGCTAGTATNAACTTTCAGCGGTTCCAATTCCCTCTTTAGAGCTTCGCCGTTGTCAGTTCCGCATTTCGCACTTCTCGGCTAGTATTCATTCAGCCGCTGGGCAGCCGAAGAGGACGCGGCAACTGCCACTTCCCCGAGCGATCGCACCTGAACTGAATCAAATTACAAGCACTGGGCGAGCGTGCAAGCGTGTCAGGGCTCGGCGGCTCAAGCGCCTGTTTCGTGTTTAGCCTTCCGCGGCTGATTAGCATGCTTGGACTTCCCCGCACCCTCTCATTGTTCACTGTTTTCTGTGCTAGGGAAATTCACGTCTGTAGTCTATTCACAGTTGTTTCCGNCCCCGCACCCTCTCATTGTTCACTGTTTTCTGTGCTAGGGAAATTCACGTCTGTAGTCTATTCACAGTTGTTTCCTGCTTGAATGAAACCCTGAAGATTATACTTTCCGGGCTTCGAACTTCATATCCTTTCGCCACGAGTAATCTAACCTACCTGAAGTTTAGAAAAATACCAAAGAGCATACAACGTGCAATATTTAGGCGCTGGAGACCAGATAAAAAAATAAATTTTATACAATTAATGGAATGTATTACTACCACTTCTAACATGAAAATTTAAATATACGTGTAAGAAACTTTTAATGAATTAATAACATACCAAAGCTGAATTTAATAATATTGTTACGTCTAAGTCTAAGCCAGGTTCTTTAAGGGATGGAGCTATTTTGATAAAAGAGTTAATAATAACTTTCTAATTTATTTACAGCCACTCAAAGAAAATGCTATGGAATTTATATCTCGAAATAAAAGGCAATCACTTATATTTTCAATAAATCTATTTAATGAATACAATTCACAAACACGTCAAAGAAATTAATACAATAAAACCACTACAATTATTCTCAATAAGCAGGCTTTCATAACCGTTTGAATTATTTTAAAATTTATATACCCCTTTTTAACAATTCCTATATGTACAATGAAGTCCGTGTCACACTTTCATACATTCCCGCCTGAATGCAGTCCTCATTCTACCAGTCCATAACGTTCTAGGATGCTCCGAACGCCCCCATGTACTGTATCCCTCTACTCGTCGGGTAACACGCCCTCTTGTCCGTCTTCATCGCACAAACGCTATTCTCCAGCCGTTTCGCACTCTCCGCCATCATACGTCCTCTCCGCTGATGGCCCACACTGTACCAGACTTCGCTCAAAAGCCGCACTTCAGCCAGATGGCTACCACAAATAGTGTCGAGCCTCCAGTTGTAGTGTTATTTATAGTCGTCAGTCAAAGCCCAGAAACTAATAAAATTGCTGTATTGCGCCGAGGAGCATGATTACCAGAAAATTCTTGCTCATCTTCTCCAGTTGTCTACTCCTCCATCAGGGTAGAAGAGGGTATGTTAGGCCAGCCAGGTCAGCTGCCAATCATTCTCCCGGCCGTAGGATAGCGGTGAGCGGATCTGCCTTGGGAGGAAGGGAGGGTCGAGGTGGGTCACTCCCCACACTACAGGGATGGGGCATTACCAGGCAACACGACGTCCGGGCCCAGTGCAGGAGTCAGCGCATAACAATATTATCAGCGAAAACCACTTCTTGTAGCCCTAACAGTATATTACATTGCTCTCTCATTTTAGTGAACGCTGAATACAAAATTAATATAATAATAAAAAAAATGTACAATTTAAATTTTTACCAGAAAATGATATACGGTGATGTTAATTGAATTATTAATCGCTTGCGAGATATGATTTATTTTGTAAACAAATGAACATGTTAAAATACTGTGTTTTTTTCAAAGGTTTGATTTAAAAAGTGTGAAGATACTGAGGAATGTAAATAAACAGTTTGTTTACTGTTGCCAAGAACTTTTGTTGTAAAATGTAAAATAAGAGATAAAAATTGTATTTTCCCAGAGGTGCACATATTTCAAAGAAAAACCGACTGTACTACTTGTTCTGATGTTAGGAGCATATGAGGGAAAAGATTTCCATTTCTGAACGCCCTATCAAAATTGTTTGCTTAATTATTCACTTAAGTTGTCTTTTTTTTGTTTGTGTTATACATATTAGAGTAAAAAATGTAATAACCTTCACAAATGTTTCCCAAAATTTCTCAAGNTTTTTTTTGTTTGTGTTATACATATTAGAGTAAAAAATGTAATAACCTTCACAAATGTTTCCCAAAATTTCTCAAGTTAGCATGACTTACTGGTCACAAGACGCAATATATTGATATTTACATGAGGCATGAACATACACAACATGCTGAAATAACAAACATTATGTACAGATTTAGGCTGTTCGACACTTAACCTAACAGTTTACGTGTTTTTACACTGCTCGCATCGCCATAGCTCATATTTTACTTTTTCCTAGAGCAGAGAACCCACCCAGCATTCCTAATATCACTGGATTCCTACCTCATCCTCGTGGGATTATCAAGATCCTTTGTCGGTTTTATTTCATTATTTATATATAAATAAACGTGTTTGGCACTTTGAAAACATAGCCACTGAAGTTAAGTTATAATACATCTTGGTTCATACACATTAGAGTATGTATTTTCATAAGTAGTATAGGAATGTCGGTTCAGGCATATGCATCAAGTATCAGGATCCAGCGACCGGCCACCATCTTGGATGATATAAACCTCCAGCTCTGTCATTCCGGTTGGCAGCCATTTTGAGACGTTGACCTTGACATTATCTTGATTCTAGAATTTTCGAATTCATGCTCTATTATTCCATTTAGCTACTTCATGCCCTGTCATTCCATCTTTTTTCATGCGCTGTCAAACCTTCTTGCCTCTTTCTACCACCTCTTTTCTCTCTTGCACATTCTTCTTCCACCATCTTGGATGTAATATGCTGTAGTTCTCTCGTCGTCTGCTAGAGTGCACCACTAATGCCTGTAATGTTGTTCATCGCTGCTAGAGTGCGCCTCCCTATTACTCACCTTCGTTCGACCCCACCATATTGTTTCTACATGTCCTTCGTTCAACTGCAGCCTGCTAGAGGTGCTGGAGTTACTCTCACTTGACCACCATGTTAGTTATGGAGTTGACAGCTAGGGGCGTCGGTGTCGGCCATGATATTTATTGCTGCTAGAGTGTGCCACCCTATAACTCAACTTTGTTCTACCCCCACCATCTTGTTTCCACTTGTACTTTGTTCAACTGCCGCCTGCTAGGGCGCTGGTGTTGCCCTCACTCGACCACCATATTGGTTATGGAGTTGACCACTACGGGCGCTGGGCAGATACGATGGGTGGAAGGATAATTTTTGTTATATAAGGCAATGATAAATTTTCTGGGTGGAGAGGTGTTGCTGGTTGAGGGCTGAGCTAGGGAAGACGGTAGAATGTTATATGTTACTCGATTTTTAAGAATTTTTTGGGTGACTTTGCACAATTTTTTTATGCTTGGGAGGGGGTGGGATATGAGAGGGGGTGATGCGAGGGTGGCGGTATGAGCGTGAGTTTAACGTTATATGTTCCTCGATTTTTAGAATTTTTTTCGATTTTTACAATTTTTCCAATTTTCATTATTAGGATGCTTGGGGGCGGGGAGGGGGTGAGGTGAGGTTTGGTGGTATGACCTAGGGGTAGGGTATGGTAACAAGATATTTTTCTCGATTTTTTTAATTTTCTTAGATTTTGCAATTTTTTAAATTTTTTTGGGTGTGTGGTTGTGAGAAGTGTTCAAATGTATAAACTACATTGAATACCTTACTTCTCTACCTGTCCCAGTGGCCGGGTTGTCTATGGCTTCATCATGTTTCCGACCCAAGATCCGGCAGTTCGATACCGCCCTGCTTCAGACGATATTTTAAAATCTGCGAAAATTTAATGGCAGCGCACCTAGCGGTCAAATCTAGAACCAACATGGCCATCGAGTGAGAGCGACACCAGCGACACTAGCAGGCGTCAGATAAACGAAGAACAAGCGGAAACAAGATGGCGGAGTCAAACGAAGCTGAGTAATAGGGTGGAACACACTAGCCACAAAGGATCAGTGGTTCACTCTAGGGGAGGGTGACAGAGCTACAGCAGACGACATCCAAGATGGCGGAAAAAGGTGAGTTACTAGGAAACAAAAATGGGGCGGGAACAAGATGGCGCATAAGGTCAATGTCACAAAATGGCTGCCGACCGNTGAGTTACTAGGAAACAAAAATGGGGCGGGAACAAGATGGCGCATAAGGTCAATGTCACAAAATGGCTGCCGACCGTAATGACAGAGCATAAGGTGACGACATCCAAGATGGCGGACGAATCCTGATTGCTACTCATGAATCAGTTATCCATGAAACAACATGTCTATACTACTTTCATATTACTATCACGCTTACATTCTTTNTGCTACTCATGAATCAGTTATCCATGAAACAACATGTCTATACTACTTTCATATTACTATCACGCTTACATTCTTTGCAATTACAAAATTTATTTTGTCATGACGTTAATATTATAATGGCAGGGAAGGGTTACGAAATGAGAAGTAAATATAAAACATAAGCATGGTTTTCAGAAGTGCTTAATTATCCATGAACATTGTTACTATATTACTTAAATAGCTGGTTGGCGGCTGCGCTTAGTTTCTTCTCCCAAAACATTGTGTACCCTTCCGCCACTTAAGAAAATTAAATATACCTCTAGTATAGTTACCAGTATTAGCGCGTTGATTGATTGATGTTGTTAGAAATTAATATGAACATATACAAACGTGAATCAAATGAAAATACTAAATATTTTTAATCGTGCAATTTACCGACGAGAATATTAAAAATTAAATTACATTAACATACTGGCCGTGTAGTGCAAGTTTACCAGTGCTTATGTAGTGCATGGATACCTCGAGGATAAAATGAAAGTGCGGTATGTTGACGCATGTTGCAAGTCCGACGAAAAGGTGCCTTATTCGTAGGAGTTCAAAAATGATTTACCTTTCCACATTTTCATTCCTTGGTGAATTTCGATAAGTATGATCCCTTCACTGTTCGAAAAAGAAACAAATGATCTTAANTCCACATTTTCATTCCTTGGTGAATTTCGATAAGTATGATCCCTTCACTGTTCGAAAAAGAAACAAATGATCTTAAATTCCTCTTCGTGCATGTTGACAGTGAAGCCGCCATCTTTACACTACTGCTGCACTCTCGTGTAGCGTGCCAGCTCTGCCCTCTGGTGGTTATACGTCACACTGTACACCTTACTTGTACTATATTACAAGACATTTGAAGAGTCTTTCCATTTTCTATAGAATTTTTAAGGTTTCCATTTGACCCACCCTAATATATCTTACTGCCCCGTCAATCCTTACACTGATGTGTACGAAAAGAGAATACAACTAATGACAGCTGTCATCAATTGAAATATTAAACATATGACGTTAAAAAAAGCAATTACTTATCGTTATTCAGTGTCAGCTTTTGGTGTATTTTCGCTGTTGAATTGGAATCACACCTTGCAGGCTCGGTGGTTTGGTGCCAGCGGTTGTAGTGTTCTTTGCCAAAACACTGCAAACAATCTGTAAGTGTCTGTGACTTTTACCGTAGTCGTGAGAAGGATAACAGAGTGAGTTGACAAGAAATAGTAGAAACACCGTTGTTTTCCTGTAATTCGTGTTTGCTTCAAACATGGTCAACTCCCAATTCAAACATTTCTAATGGAACGTGAAGGAAAATAATTGTGTTTTAAGAGAAAATGGCCAGCTGTTTTCTTCATGAAACGGGAAGTTTTTCTTTTTCTATGCATCAGAGAAAGTGTTCCTCATTATCTACATGCATTATGAAACGAAATACACCCGTGAGAAATAAGAGCGGGATTGCCAAATTCTACAGTGAGAGACTGTTAATTACAAGAATTTAGTTTCGCTCTCGCACAATTATTCGAAACTCACACAGGTTTAAGGTGCAAAATATGAAAAGTAAGTCGTACATGGAATTGCATAATTCTTGCCACAGGAATTTTTGTTTTGCCTCACATTTATGCAGTTTCGTTTTATGCAAAAGCATTATATTTATTTGGAGCATTGAATAGTACGAAATGTATAACTTCAGAACATCGCAGGATAATTAAGGACTTCTTGAACACTATGTTTTATTATAATGAACCCACTGCTATTTTTTATTGAGAAGTGTTTGCCATTCATCATAATACGAGGTAGATAATCGAAGGTTTACTTGGTCATTTAAAAACAGCAGTGAAATTTGTGTTCATCATATGGGCTAGCTCATACCTGTCTATAAATACTCAGTTAATGTAAATGTTTCTTTACTTCATGTAAAAAAAAAGTAGCACAATAACGAACACTCTTTTCTGCCTAAAAAAAGTAAAGACGTGTCTGCAGATTACCTTTATATTTCATAAAATGCCATTGCAGTAACAATATTTACAAATTCCTAACTATAATCTGCCACATTTTAGCTGCATGCATTTTTACGTTCGCTTATGAAAGCAAACATTTTTTCACAAATGTTCAGACATGTCGCTATCAGCTCAGCCGCAAAATAGGCCCGTCGTTGTAAGAAGTTCAGTCATTATTTAGTTAAAATGCGTGTGGTTCCCCAATTTTTTTTATAAAGGTTTGTTTAGAA
>NQII01009910.1:5510-44192 GCA_002778355.1 Clitarchus hookeri
CCCCCCCAAGTTTTCCTGAAACTTGACTGTCCCGCCAAAATTCCACATTTCCCACGTCCAGGGTCCAGGGTTGCTCCCGTAAGTCATTTACTCTAAAGGCTGCTCACGGTAATGTGAAAACTCTTTTGAAAGCCCTGATTAGGATCAACGTCTTCCCCCTTTTGTATCCTTCCACCATATGTCAAATTAACATTGACATGAGCCACACCACTTTATTCATGCGTAAGTCAAGTGTAACACCGGAATCGCAAGGGATGTAAACATGGTGTTAATGAACAAATTATTATACTTCTGCANGCGTAAGTCAAGTGTAACACCGGAATCGCAAGGGATGTAAACATGGTGTTAATGAACAAATTATTATACTTCTGCGCATGAAACAAGCAGAAACTAAATTTAATATGCTGGCAGAGCATTGTCCGAGTATTAAATTTTGAGATGTATATGGTTGTTGGTCCACCATTTTGTAAGATAGCAACAATTGTAAAAATAAAGATTTTACATAACATTTCGAAAACTAGTCCACTAATTCTTACCAAATTTGGTGCATGTACAAACATTTTAGCTCCGTGTACTATATCTACTAAACTACGTTACAGATTTAATTTTATGTTTGTAAATTTTATTTATGACAATAATCGAATATGCTAATATACAAACTTTTTGCCCTCCATTTATGAAGATCGTCACATTATCAATGGAAGTTTTTATTCCATATACCGAGGACCAATCCATCGATATGTATACAGAGACCCTCCTTTGCCGGATTTTTTTTGGCAAATTAATGTCAGGTGAGTAATATGATCATATGGTCATTTCTGTGGAATAGTAAGACTAATTTCCACCAAATATTGCTCCCCTACACAATGCTAAGTGTTGTTAAATGATTTAAATGGGGCTAGGCAATAATTAAAAAAATTGCGGCCATTAAAAAATGTTTATGTGTTTGGCATATCTATTTTGCAAGTTCAATCAAACGTTTTATTCTGACGTTATCTATTACAAACATCGTGTACATAGCCTCTTGTTAAGCAATTTCGTAAGATAGTCCCATATAAGAAAATTAGGATTTTATGCAATATCTCGGAGATCAATCAACTGATTTCCATCAAATTTTTCACAAAAGTAGCGTTATGTCANTTAGGATTTTATGCAATATCTCGGAGATCAATCAACTGATTTCCATCAAATTTTTCACAAAAGTAGCGTTATGTCATGTAAACTTATTGGTTTTAGTGGCTCAGGCACTTATTTACAAAATGATGACCTAGTAAATTAGACTGATTACATCCGATATTGATGCTCTGAATTCTACCTACGTGATGCAGTTGAATACAAACTGAAAACAAATTTACGAGTTTTTTTTCTGGATTTAGAATCCCGGGTAAGTCACTCGTGCATTTTAATTTCCTTTGTTCTGTTTCGCATGTTTCTGGTTTCATCTCTAATTATATTGCTGTCAGTGAGACGTCAATGCCTACCTACCATCTAAGCTTTCAAGAACTTTACTAAAATTTACATTTAGAAGTAAGTAGGCTCATTATTATCAGTAACTTCTGGTTATTTCTTCTTTATTATAGAGTGGCATAGGTCTGACAGGTAGAAATTGGTGTTGAACTCGGGGGGGNAACTTCTGGTTATTTCTTCTTTATTATAGAGTGGCATAGGTCTGACAGGTAGAAATTGGTGTTGAACTCGGGGGGGAGAAATGATAGTCTACGATCACGAAGTCTTAGACGTCCCTTGTTCGAACCTGCATTCATATTATGAGTTTTTCCGTACGGTTAACTATTTCGCTACTTGTAGATTCTCGTTTAGTCTTGTCAGTTCCGTATTCTAAGTTTAACTCTCACGTCACGTTTGATGTGAACTGTACGTTACAGCCATCTATTTTTAAACAACAGGTTCTAGAGATGTTGAAACTATGAGCGTAGCCGGGAACAGCATACAAGATGGACGACACCTGATCCCCATATTAACTACATGTTGGTGTCGAAAGGCAGAATATACGAGTCCTTAACCCAGGAATGTATTAAGTGTTGATAGCATTTTTCCAGCTTGCCAACTAGCCCACAGCCGGCAAGCAGGCTGCAGTTAATAGTCTTTATGTTTGCAGTTAAATCGTAGTAATAATTTTTTTCGGCCAGAAAATTTCTGAGAATTTTGCAAGACGCAATTTTTTTAAGTTCAAAGACAATTTATTTTCAGTTTCTGATAATTGCTGATGTAGGCTGGAAACTAAAATCAGTCGCGGCCTTATAAGTAAAAAAAGTTATTCTAGAATAAGATTTTCTTTACCATATAGCAGATTGCGGAAAAATAAAATACAGGTGGATTTACTGTATGTTTGGCATCACGAATTTTTTTTCTGTTCACTGCTAAATTTATTGTATTACAGTATTTTTTTTACAGTATTTAATAACACATGATTGACGTAACACACGAGTGANCGCCATTTACAACGAGAGAACTTTCACGACTGCGGGGAGAAAAGTTCAGAACTGCGACGCCAACAAGAAGGACGATAACCGTAACCATTATGCTGCCAACGAGTTACCTACTGATCTCGCCGGACGAGAACTGTCTGCCTTCGTGTGTGCGTGTTGCTGTTCCCAACTTTGGTGCACGACGTTTACTGTGTCCGGCTTATTGCATCGGACGTAAGAATTTCCTGAATCGCGTGACCAGTTCGCAACCGTGATTTTACATTCTTCACACTGACACAGGGTCATAAGACGCAGAGACGCTAGCCTGGAAAATAAATAAATACAATTGCAAAACATCTATTTTAAAGGCTCCGTCTGTTCAAGTCCCCAAATAGAGTGGAAAGTCTTAAAAAANCGATAACCGTAACCATTATGCTGCCAACGAGTTACCTACTGATCTCGCCGGACGAGAACTGTCTGCCTACGTGTGTGCGTGTTGCTGTTCCCAACTTTGGTGCACGACGTTTACTGTGTCCGGTTTATTGCATCGGACGTAAGAATTTTCTGAATCGCGTGACCAGTTCGCAACCGTGATTTTACATTCTTCACACTGACACAGGGTCATAAGACGCAGAGACGCTAGCCTGGAAAATAAATAAATACAATTGCAAAACATCTATTTTAAAGGCTCCGTCTGTTCAAGTCCCCAAATAGAGTGGAAAGTCTTAAAAAAAAAAAAAAAACGAGTTCAATATTTTTGATCATTGTCTGCTTACGAAAAACACTTTAAGAAATGTCTCAATATTGAATGCTAGTTTTCATTTTCCATTTTCATCCCTAATTTGTATTCCTTAAGATTGAAAAAGGGCTTATATGTAAGAGTTTTACGTAATATTTTAGGTATAAAAGTTTTTGTGTAGCATACTGAAATTAGCATAGAAATATGCAGCACACAAGTTTTTATTATTGTAGGCCATTGACTGTAGAGTGCGCACTTTTGAAAAACCTTCCATTTGCAATAGTAGCCAATAAATATATTTTGTTTAGCCCTAGACGTTGATTTCAGAGTGCGGTGGAATATAAAAACTGTGTTAATTACTTGCTTAGTAATATTTATTTTAAAATGTGGTTGAAGATTAAAAAATGGCTCAAAGAAAACAATCGAAATTCTAGTGTTTTCTAAAGAAGCAAATAAAATAAACAAAGCCTTTTAGAAAATTTTATACAAAGAGATCTGAAAAGCGCTGCCTTAAAAAATTTTACGTTGTGCTACGCAATCGCAATTTTGACACGTTGTTATCAAAACTTTATAGAGCGTACAATACATTCTCTTTTAAAAAGAAAGGTTGCATTATACGGAAATTTTTACAATTAGAAAAGTAATTCGGGAAACCCTAAAATAATGATTACTTTACCTTCCAGATGTGGTTTAGTGGGAGATGTGTTCCTGTAACAAGCCTATGTTCAAACCTACAACGCAATGGACGTTGGAAATGCTGAGAAAGACTTACACGTTCTTACCGAATTACGTGGCAGTTGGTGAACTTTTCAATGCCGCTTTTTCCAACGACTTTATAGAATGTTCACATAAATCATCGACAAACTCCTCAAGTGATTCTTCATAAGCAGAGGCGGAAAGTATACACGCGAATTTGAGTCTTGCTCAATTTCTACCGACCGCGCATGCGCGTGAAGGTGGAGATGAGCAACAAGTTTATCGCGAACAGCACGGCACCACATTTACTTCGAACTCTGAGAGAACGTGTATTGTGCCAGTAAATTAACAGAATTCAAGACCTTTCAATAAGAACATCTGTGCTACAAGTGCGAGGTGACATTAACACGGCAGCGAGCAGGTACTAGTCTGTATTTCACACTCCCTAAGGAACCAGGAGTCTGCTGTTTCCTGTTACTTACGTTTTGTAATATTCCACTTGGTACATACGTAACGTTTTTCAGTGTTATCGTATTTTTTTATTTAAATACCAGATTTATATTCACAATAAAAATTATTCTTATGAAATGAGTCGTTGCTTTCTTGGGGGCCGTGGTGGTTGAGTGGTTAGCCTGCTCGCCTCCCACCAAAGCAAACCGGGCTCATTCCCCGGGCGGCTCACTCCGGATTTTCACATGTGGGAATCGTACTGAACGATGCCTCTGGTCGGCGGGTTTTCTTGGGGATTTCCCGTTACCCACACCCTTTAATTCCGGCGCTTCTCCATACTCACCTCAATGACCCATATCGGCACCTGCTCAACCACCGCGGCGCCCAACTACCAATAATTGAAACCGAAGATTAACGGCCAGGTAAAATGTTTTTATACTTCTTTGCATGTTCCTGTGGTTCGCATACTAAATTACAGCAACACTATCAAAATTACGTTTTAGGATATTCAGGCATGTAGGCTACGTTAATTTATACATATTTGGTTTTCTAACCGAGGCTCATATTTCTTTTGTAAAATGAAGAGTTTATTTTGATTAACCTGAATCGACAACAAAATTTTTAAAACACTGTTTTATGTAAACACTTAGTATTGCTTTTAATACTTCGAAACCACGTGGTTGTAAAATATTTGCTGGCAATACAAAAATGTAATTTAATTTTGTGACTCAGAAATTGTTTGAGTCCTACCACATAGGTATACCGTATGTGTTCTCTACACTTATTTACCTCTATGCGATACCCACAGATGTTCTCTAAGTTTTCGCTGATTTAGTATGAGCTGTCATTTATTGCATCGCACTTGTTACTACATGCTGCGAAAATCTTCCCTATTCGCTGGGCTGTTGTCTGGTGAGTGAGTTTCCAGTCGCTGATTGGCGAACAGTTATTCGCCATGTTTCTGTCAAGTGACGTCATTTCCCTCGCGTGTACGACTGGAGTTCGCGATATAAGCAGTTGTATTCTTAAGGCTGTTGCCTGGTTGAAGATTTGGTATACGAAAATACATGTTAATGAAATTAGTTTTTTTTAAGCCAACTTTGAAGATATAAAATAGGAACGAAGCCTAAGTGTGAGAAATGATACTATCAAGCGTGTATCGATGGAAATATAACAATATATTTTTCAATAATTTTTTATTTAATTATTAAAATTTCTGATTTTCCACAACAACGGCTATACATTAATGTTACAAAAGGCTTCGATAGTAAAGAAGCATGTATTTTTCTTCTGAAAAAGTTCCTGGTGTTATATATATATATCTATCTTTAACAAGAACGCCAAAAAACTGAATTACATTAGAAATTTATTTTGCTGTACCAAATTCTCAGCCATAATACTCGGCTTCCCCTATTATGCAGAAATTCTTCGTTTTCGTTATATAATATCAATTTCAGAAAAATCAATGCAAATATTGGATTATTAAAAATTCACATTAAAAAAATTGTTAATATTTTTCTATATAATTTTTATTGTGTGTTATTTGCTTGTTGCAGTAAGGCAGAAACGCATTAATAAAACATAAATACGAGTGTTATTCGGAAAGTAAGGTCCGATCGCCGTAGCTAATCGAACGTCGCGCGAACATTGTAACGCGCATGCGCACCGACTCCCGGCATGCCCTGCTCGTCAAACGACACCATTTGCATTGGTATTGTAGCAGTGTGCTGTTTACAGTGTCAGTTCAAAATGTTTAAAACAATTGATCAGCCCTCCGACTGCGAAATACGTTCAGCTATTCGGTTTTAAACCGCAAGGAACTTTTCAGCAGCGGAAGTTCATCGACAGATAAGTCAAGTGTATGGCCCCAATGCGATGAGTGACAGCAAAGTGCGTAAGTGGGTGAGAGCTTTAAAGGACGGACGGGAAAATGTCTATGATGAACCGTGATCAGGCCAACCATCAGTGATCACAGAAGATTTGGTCAAAGCCGTGGAGGAAAAGATTCGTTAAGACTGGCGATTCACAATTTCAACTTGAGCATTGGAATTTCCGAATGTGTGTAGAAAAACTTTGCACAAAATGAAATAATGGATTGTGCTCTTGATGGTTTGGACCGATATCATAAGGAAGGCGATACATTTTTAGAGAAGATTGTCACAGGGGACGAGACGTGAAAGAAGCAGTTACAGACTGGTTATCCTCACAGGCGGCAGACGTCTATGACTTAGGCATACAAAAGTTTGTAGAACGTTATGACAAATGTTTAAACAAATATGGAAACTATTTAGAAAAATAGAGAAACATGTAAGGAATTAATTAAAAAAACGTTTTTTGAAAAAATTCTGTGACGGTTTATGTTTTATAAGAAATCGGACATTAATTTCCAAATAACCCTCATGTTCCTGATATTTTGTAGGTTGCAAATTAAATATATTGAAAATTAAGCACAAAAATATTAAACGACTTGTAAAATGTAAATTTTCTATAATAAAAAACTGTAATAATTTATTTAAAACCGAAATTATGATACGAAAACGAAGTTGTTCTCAAAGTAGGTTAAGCCTTGCCTAATGGGAACCTCCACCCCCCCCCCCTTTTCATATTGGATTACAAGTTTTCCTAGCGTGTTTATATTTTATAAAAGAAAGTTTCGAAATTACGCCCATACCATGTTAGCTTAAACTACAATACAGACAAAACAAGGGAACTACGAACTCATGATTATGTCACAATATTAACTCTATCAAAATTGGCAAAATCAAAAATACGTGTTCGTTATTCAGTCGTCATGTTTTTACTGCTTTGTAAGGTAAATAGTAAGTAGATAACAGGGGTACTTGAGGAATTTTCTTTTTTTATAAACGTTAACATGATAGAAAAACCAACATTCCAATATCGTGGAATAACGTTTCCCTTAAGCGGCATGTCTACCTGGTACTTTTTTTCCATGTTCGAGGCAGAGAAGCGCGGGAGCGATAAGGGCGACAATGCCATGCGCATCAAGTTCGCCATCGCCTCTACGCCCAGGACTCGGAAATGGCGTGCAGTGTTCTCGTCGTTCTATTGAACATAGCAGTGACCCTGTTATTGTTTTGCTGAGACGATTATAGTACATGTGGAGGCACGGACCTATTATAGTTTTGCAGGAATTAACCCAGATATTTTAAGCTATGCAAGTTGTCGCTTTTGGCTATCTTGAAGCGCTTCAAAATACGGATTTTTGTAGTGTGAGTGATATGTTGAAGTTGTATTTTGCCGTAGTGTGAAGTGTTATTTCTTTTCTTCTGCAAAAAAATTGTACACACGTGAAATAGTTGGTTTTAGAAACGTGTATTACAAACATACTCTAACCAAGTTCGCGCGCCTTTTAAACTGTCGCCGTAAGTAGTCTATAGTCTATTTAAGGAAAGGCGAATTGCAAACCAGAATGTCTCAAAAAGTTCAACTGGGATTACGATAATTTANAATAAAAAACTGTAATAATTTATTTAAAACCGAAATTATGATACGAAAACGAAGTTGTTCTCAAAGTAGGTTAAGTCTTGCCTAATGGGAACCTCCACCCCCCCCCCTTTTCATATTGGATTACAAGTTTTCCTAGCGTGTTTATATTTTATAAAAGAAAATTTCGAAATTACGCCCATACCATGTTAGCTTAAACTACAATACAGACAAAACAAGGGAACTACGAACTCATGATTATGTCACAATATTAACTCTATCAAAATTGGCAAAATCAAAAATACGTGTTCGTTATTCAGTCGTCATGTTTTTACTGCTTTGTAAGGTAAATAGTAAGTATATAACAGGGGTACTTGAGGAATTTTCTTTTTTTATAAACGTTAACATGATAGAAAAACCAACATTCCAATATCGTGGAATAACGTTTCCCTTAAGCGGCATGTCTACCTGGTACTTTTTTTCCATGTTCGAGGCAGAGAAGCGCAGGAGCGATAAGGGCGTCACTGCCATGCGCATCAAGTTCGCCATCGCCTCTACGCCCAGGACTCGGAAATGGCGTGCAGTGTTCTCGTCGTTCTATTGAACATAGCAGTGACCCTGTTATTGTTTCGCTGAGACGATTATAGTACATGTGGAGGCACGGACCTATTATAGTTTTGCAGGAATTAACCCAGATATTTTAAGCTATGCAAGTTGTCGCTTTTGGCTATCTTGAAGCGCTTCAAAATACGGATTTTGTAGTGTGAGTGATATGTTTAAGTTGTATTTTGCCGTAGTGTGAAGTGTTATTTCTTTTCTTCTGCAAAAAAATTGTACACACGTGAAATAGTTGGTTTTAGAAACGTGTATTACAAACATACTCTAACCAAGTTCGCGCGCCTTTTAAACTGTCGCCGTAAGTACTCTATAGTCTATTTAAGGAAAGGCGAATTGCAAACCAGAATGTCTCAAAAAGTTCAACTGGGATTACGATAATTTCACTTTTCACTTAACACAATCCATGCAACAATTTCACGTAAGCCGGCTATAACTGGAATAGCGTGATTCAAAGATGCCCATAGCGACCGTCATACGTAACGGAGAAACGTACGTTAATGTTAAGAAAAGCCTGTCAAAGTCCGGCTTTTGCTTGATGCTTTGTACATGACTCTGTACAACGTGTTCTTGCTGGCCATTCAGAATAGTGTTATCATTTCTGTTCGTGGTTTTTTTACATTCACCATGTAGTTTACTCATTTACTTAACCTAGCGTGAATATCGTAATTTTCTTCAGGAATACATGACTTAAGAACTAAAGTACTTAAACTAGGACTATTAAGTTGGTATATTTCTAAATAATTAAAACGTTCTGAGTATTACCGGAATTTATTTTTTATCCTTAGAAGTATACAAATTCTTGCTTAAAGTGACGAATAATTACAATTAAGTTTGCATGCAAACATTTTTACGAAACGCGATATAATATTACAAGGACGCCTGTGGGGCGTATCTGATTTCGAGAGGGATGGAGGTAATAATAAAAATAAAATAACTAAATACGTTTCTTAATTTATTCACACAGATATCATTTACAGAAACAATCTACCTATCTCCTCAATTGCTCTTGTATTTCTCAGTGAGAGCAATATTTTATGCCTATTTGAACTCTAATTGACGCCCTTCTTAATATCTCTTGTTATAGTCAATTAATTCATACTCATCATTAACACACTTTCAGTCTGTCTGTTGCCATCATTTGTAATGTCTTCCACTCACGCATCGAGTCCACTAATCCAGCTACTTGTCGCACTCTTCGCTGCGCCAATGCTCGCAGCCACAGATTTTCCTCCCGCTGGTCACTTCTCTCACCGCTCGTTTCTCTTCTCGCTCGTCGTCCTTCGCTCGATGTTCCAGCCGTTCGTCCACTCATTAACTCGCAAACTCCCGTCACCCTTATCATCAGGAAGGTTCAACGCACCCCGAGTCACGCTGAGAAAAACGAGGTCAGTAATCCAGAGTATTCTTCACATAAACTCATAAATTCTATCCGCCGAAGGTCAGGAGCGGCGAGCCGCCAAATGGTTATCGCGGTAGAGCTTTCATAACTACAAACTCTGGTAGGATTATCGCTCGTCTGTCATTAAAACATACCTTAGTGACTCGCTGCCCGGCTATCATATCACTACTCCGTCCTTCTCTTCCGCCCACTCGCGCGGGGTGGGCCAAGGTTAGCGGCGTAGACAAGTGACATGTAACAATAATATACTTGAGCAGATCGATCTATATCACTCACATTTGGTTTGCATGTATGAGAAAAAAAACATGTCTGCATCATATTATATCTAGTTCCTACTTGTTTTCAGAGTCTGAATACATAACAAACGTCAACATTGGTCGGTCAATTCTTGACCACATCAAAGCGGTAGTATCAATACGTATGTAAAACTTTACATTTAAGAGCTTTCCATCTGAAAACGAACAACTTATTCCGTCAAAATTGTCGTTACTGTGAAAATAAAGCATGGAATAAAATAAAATATACAAAACACTGCAAGATTTTAAGTAAGTACCAGGTGGACTATTAAAAAAAAAAACATTAACAGGAAACAGCGAATTCCGAGCTCCTTAGGTAGTGTGAAATGTATGGACTGATACACGTCCACTGTCGAGTTAATGTCAGCTCACACTTTAGACACAAATTTTCTTTAACGTCTTGCTATTTTTTACATTATTTTATCTTCATTGTACTGTCCCTTGTTTATTTACTTCACGTGGATGTATATATCTTACCATCAGATTAATTGAAAACTACCAGCATTTATCTTCAAACACAAAACCTATAACGAGATTTATGAATGTTCGAATAAACAATTGCCATTACAATCAGAAAGGTAAAATATTTTTGCTGAGTTCATCATTTTTTTAGTACGTTGCTGAAAACATTTACTTGTGTATTAGAATTCAATCCAATAATTATATTTGCAAAAACTAGAATAACAATAATTGCAGAGGTTTTTTCGAAATTTTTCAGACAAAAATTAAAATGTCCGGGAAGGACAGGCCATAGCGAACCCGCTTTGCATTCCGCTTGTATTCCAGGTCCATTGTCGATCTCCGTCTCGGAAAGTCGGGTGTTCCCAATTTTCTTTTACAGCTCCAGCAGTACGTGTCCGAGAACAATTGAGNGATCTCCGTCTCGGAAAGTCGGGTGTTCCCAATTTTCTTTTACAGCTCCAGCAGTACGTGTCCGAGAACAATTGAGGTCTGAGAGATGGAGAAGGGGTTAAGGTCGGCGAGTGTTCGAGGCGGGGATGGTGTGTCGGGATGGAGGTTAAAGCGCTGAATGCCCTTTGCCCCGCACACGGGTGGTTGTTCGCAGCTGGTCCTTAAGAATATAGGCGTTACCAGTTCTCACCGTAAACACGGCAGTGCGCACCGCTCCGCAGTAAAATGTCCCTCCCCATATCATCGCCTTTCTTCCTATATGTGTGTGTAGTTCGCCGGAGATGGCAGCGACCCGAGAACACTGCGGAGAGTGGTGGAGCTATAACGAGCAGTTGGCGCCTGCTGCCGTATGGGTATGCAGCCCGCCGGGCAGGCTTCAGTCACGTGCCCCCGCTCTCATTGCCTGAACGAGATGTGAACACATGTTCCCTACGGCCTGCCGGAAAGCTCACTGCTCGAGGAAAGATGGAAATGATAACGAAGCTGGGTCAGAACATCGTAACGAACTTTACAATTACTCATAAGTCATAAGGCATTATTACTTCCTACGCGCCTCCCACTTAGGCGAACCGGGTTCAAATCCATGCGGGGCCGTCCCAATTTTCTCGCATATGGGAATCGCGCAGGACGATGCCGCTGGTTGGCGGGTTTCCTAGATGATGTCCAGTTTCCTCCGCCTTTGCGTTCTGGCGCTACTCCATACTTACCTCGCTTCACCATCATTGGCAATCAAGAACTCTATGTTAAGAGAAGCCTAAGTATATTCACTCACTCACTTTTGCTACACTTGGTTCTTTTGAAAATTACTCTTCAATTACTTTTTACAATGAAGTAAAGAGCTGTAGGCGTGTGATTAAAAACTTAGCCAATCTCAATTAATAAAACGGAATATAACAAAGACAGTTTTCCACACTCACGAACAAGCGAGAGTACTTAAAGGCTTTACATGTTAATGATTTTTTCTTTGCGTTGTTACGATATGGATACGGAGGAAAATGACAAAAAAAATTTCAAGNGCTTTACATGTTAATGATTTTTTCTTTGCGTTGTTACGATATGGATACGGAGGAAAATGACAAAAAAAATTTCAAGTGTAATGAGGAAAAAGTAGAAAAGAAGTTATAAGAAAAAAGAAAGGAGGAAAATTAATTTTGTTTGGACACGTCATAAGAAACAATGCTTTCCTTACAAACATTTTTAATGACAAGGTGTAGGGAAATAATGGAAAATAACCAAAATGAGAAGGACTAGGAAAAAATAATAGGAACAGCTTTAATAATATGGTGATTGTATCTCACAAAATGTAATTTTCCTAGTTTTAAGATCATTTCAAAAAATTAGTTTTAGTCAGCGTAACATCACTACATATTATATGTGAAAAGTACTGTTCAAATATTTTGCCATTAAATAAATTTTTAGCCCATAATAATTTATTTTTCTTAGTTCGTGTAAAGTAATATCTAAAGTCACAAAGGTCGCAGTATTTTTTTTGGCTATAAAAATATTGAAATAGAAAACCTGATTTAATAAATTGAATAAAAGCTACAACGGGCAACCGCAAAACGTGTACATAATAAAAAAAGGAAAGTTTTTTATTTATGAAAATTGAATGTATTGAAATTTTTTAATATTTTAATATTTTAATCTACGACTGCATTTTAACTGTTGCAAAATAACACTTGTCGTTGAAAGTTAAACATGAAAATCCGTTTTAAATTCCTTTGTTGACAAATATTTCTGTTTATTCAGTTTGTACGCCGAAAAATCATAAAAAAAAATTTTATAAGCAAGAATATATGCAAGAAATATAAAGNCTGTTTATTCAGTTTGTACGCCGAAAAATCATAAAAAAAAATTTTATAAGCAAGAATATATGCAAGAAATATAAAGACTAAAGGACAAAATTTTATTCGAATGGCATCTTGTTAAATTTATTTAAGAGTTATAGAAGGTAACTGATGGATTTTGCTGTATAAAGAGCCCAGCAGGCGAGAAGTCAGCTTCGTCTTGCACCGTGCATGAAAATGGCTGGCAAGGAAAGCCTTTGTCGAGGTGCTCTTTAAAAATGTCCACCAACTTAACCCACTCCTCCGCGCGGGCCGGAAAGGACGACGCTTCACAAGACACGAGGCCACATTTTTTTTGCAACACTTCCTCTCTGAGCTGAAGGCGCCGCCGTAGTCCTGTCGTGTTCCTTCCCTGCAGGACTCGCAGGAAGGACGAGCCCCGCGTCCTGAGGCCTTGTGGAGGCGCGACGGCGTGAAAACTCTCTGGGGCTTTTGTCGAGCGTCGCTCTTTTATTTCCCTCCCCACCCTTTCTTCGTAAGGGGGTGGGTAAATAAAAGCAGGCAGGACCTGGGAGTTCTCGCTGCTCGACTCATGCCCGGCGCGCGCGCTGCGAAAGGCTCGGGGATTGCGCGTGGGAGGTCCTTGGTCCTTGCCGCGGCTCGAGAGGGGGCGGCGCGACACACATTACTCATCTGCTGAAAGGATCTGCCGTGATGCCTGCCTCTCCCTCTCTCTCTCTCTCTCGCTCTCTGGGAAGGTGTGCCGTGTGGTCGCCATCCCCGGGCACACGTCAATACGAGAAGCGCGCCCTGTCCCGAGGGTAGTGCGCTGAAAGGGCTCGCCAGAGTACTCCGGTTATTAATTTCCTCTCCGCACAACCCCCACCCCCCACCTGTACCCCAACTTCCAACCCCCTCTGCAGGCGGGAAGTTTAATTCAGGTTGTGTTTCGATTCTGCAGATACGTATACGTGCGGTGGTTCGACCGACCAGAATTTTTTTCCCTCCCTTTCTCACATGTTTAAACCTACACACGCGAAGGTACGGTCGCGTTTAGATAACAAAGTGAGAAGTTCTCGTATTTTTATATTACATATATTTATTTAATTAAATTTACATTCCTTCGATTTAAAAAAAATCATTCATTCCGTTGCTTGTTTTTTTTTTTTTTTTTTTTTGGCGAAGAGAATTCACTTCTATTATTACCCGTACATTCCGAAGATTAACGTCAAAACTTTTAATGAAATTCCAAATCTCATAAAAATAGCCCACATATAAATAAATTTTAAAATATATACATTAAAATTTTTTTTTAAATTTTAATACGTTTCATGATTTTCGAGAGTATGCTGCTTTACAAATACTTGTAAATATAAAATTTTTTTGGATTCATGGATATCGCCGGAAAACACGTGTTGTGGTGTGGAATATTTTATTCGCCCAATCTCAAAACAAGAACTTAATGATATATGTACATAATCAAAATATTTTTCTCTACACGTGAGCAAAAAAAAAATATGAAGTTCTTAAAAGTTTAAACATCACGTTGAATGCCGCCATTTTGTAAAAATAGTATTTGGGTCTCTTAAAACACGCAAGTTTACATAGCTTACCGTAGTACTACTAGTGTGAAGAATAAGGTGGAAATCGGTTTATTAATCTCTGATATATAGCATAAATATTTATTTTTCTTATTTGACGCAGTCTTAAGAAATTTCCTTTAAAAAATGTTCTGTATACGATGCTTCATTGAGAGCATATATCCCGCCAAAAATAACCGGATTCGATTCCCAGAGGGGTCATCCGAATTTTCGCATGTGGAAAACGTTGCCATTGGTTTTCTCGAGGCTCTCCCATTTACTCTACTGTTGCATTCTGCCACCGGTCCATCATCCCTAATATCACCCTCACCGGCGCAGAATTTCTTTCACTCAACTTCAAACTGCAATTTAGAAGCGAAAGCTGTTTGTCAGTACTGTTGTGAGTTATTGATTATAAAAGTAATATTTGGATAGTGATAATAATGTGGAAGTGATTCGTTAACACACACACACATATATACATATACACATATGCATGTATAATTTTAGAATGTCTATTGGATGTGGGATGTGTGCTAATAGTTACTAGTTTTTGAAAGGCAGAAATGTAAATTATAAGCCTAAGCAGTGTTTAAGGCGTTAATTAAATAACTATAATTCAGTAAGAAAAAGGTCTGTAAAAAAACGCATTTAATGGTATCACTTGAAGTGACCTGTTGCCTTTGGCATCCAAAAAATGAAGTTAACGGAAATATAGAATTTAAGTTCATTTACCAATCGTAAATTTAAAATTATTATATAGTGGTGTGCCAAATGTAAAGTCAACGTATTAAAAAAATTTGCCGTTTGCAACGAAAAATACAAAAAAAAACATGGGAGATACATCCCACAACCATGAGGCTTGCTATGGGTTGTTGACGGTAAACTGAGCACTTTTGAAAGCATTGCTTATGACCTACTTGTATGCTCTTTGTGTATTCTTCCACCATATTTAAAATTAACTTTACAATGAGCCTGATAATTTTATTCGTGCATCAGTTGAGTGAAACTGTGAAATTATATTAAAATTCAATATTTTACAAATTTATTATTTCTTACATGTTCATGCATTCTAAACACAAAAAACAATTAATAATATTAGTTTCCACAAATGTTTACCTTGCACTTTTAATTCAACATTAAGAAAGAGAACTACCCTCCGTCGTTATGAATTTTACTGGCTCCGAGCCACTCAGTGTGCCGGCTATGGGGGCAGCGATATTTTTCAAAGGTTGATTTCAAAAGGGAGTTTACCGGAACAGCATTTACATGTATAACAGAGGCAAGATGAAATGTCTAATGATCAATTAATTGCTGTGAAAAAAATTTCTTGAATGTCAGGAAATTAAAACCTCACTACCTATATAATAAGTAAAATATTACCTAATTCAAATAGAATGAAAAGAATATGGGAAACAGCATTCATAGTTGGAAGGCTTACTGATACATTTACAAATTGCGGAGATCCTACAGCCACATTAGCTTAATCAATGTAAGTAAAACAGCTGTGACATTTTCTAAGCATTTCTAAAATATTTCCATTACGTTAAGATTACAGAGGTAAATAAAGTAAGAACCACCTTATAATATATAATAATTTTTAAAACACAGAGGTGAGTTTTAACAATATCTTAAGTTTGTGTTATGATGTTATTTGTAATTTTACGGAAATGACAAATCAGTTTAAAAATGGCTACAATTTTTTTGTATTTCATTTATAATGATTTTTATTATAATATTTGACCCAAACCAATTAAAATATTATTTAAACATAATGTTTAATTTATGCTAAATTGTATATCACAATCACTAAACGCTATGAAATATTTTTTTAAAAATTATTCCTTTGACTCACGTGCAATTAATTTTTACTTCCGAATATTTGTAAATTGTTCTGTCATGAAAAGTAATGACATTTATAGACCTACAGCACAAGTAAAATACAAGAAAAATGAGTNTTTGTAAATTGTTCTGTCATGAAAAGTAATGACATTTATAGACCTACAGCACAAGTAAAATACAAGAAAAATGAGTATGTTAATATCAGTAATTATGATTTTTTTAATGCTTTATCAAAAAATGCCATATTTTAATTTTGTGCCAATCTAATNATGTTAATATCAGTAATTATGATTTTTTTAATGCTTTATCAAAAAATGCCATATTTTAATTTTGTGCCAATCTAATTCTATACATTTCTGATAGCATTAGTAAATTTTTTTCACAAAATAGAAAAAAAATCTCTTTATTTTATCAGACTACTCTTTGATAAAATATTGCAATGACATAAAATATGCTAAACTATAGAANAAAAAAATCTCTTTATTTTATCAGACTACTCTTTGATAAAATATTGCAATGACATAAAATATGCTAAACTATAGAAATACATTTCCAAACCCTAAATAATCACAAGGATTATACTAAATGTGTTGGAGGTGTACTGAAGAGGGGACTAATGGCAGTTATGTATTTGCGCTACTTCGAAAATAAAATATGGCCATGATTATAGCGTGACAATTATTATCATAATATAGAACACTCCATTTGCATATAACACTATCAGAAGAGTACAGAGCAGTAAAAGTTTTCTGGTAATAAAATAATTTCATACAATTAGATATTCTCAAATACACAGCCATATATATTTGTAGTACGTGAATTGCGTAATTACAATTGAAATGTCACTTGAGCCCGAGAAGACTGCAAATATAAGTTACGTCTATAGTTTTACTTACGATGTTATTTATGTAAATCGCGAGAGTGAAATATGGAGTTTCGGATAGAGGCTATGTGACAAGTATATATTTTCAGCCTTAAGCCGCTTGGGAATAGCAGTTAGTTGACGTTAATAAGGCACGCACAGCCATGGCGTGAAATAAACGCTCTTGTTGCACAAAACATGACAGTTGAAGGAAAGAGCCAATTCTTCGGAGGCATATATAATTCTTTGCTAGTTCTACTTTTCTTCAATTGTTTGCGTGTGGAAGTGAGTTGCACTCATGACCTCAAAAAATCTTTGTAGACCTGGGATGGAGCAGATAAGATGTGATTATTTACAATGTATTATTTGACCCCTTAATGGCCCTCTGAATAGCAAGGTTATGCAACCAAGGTAATAAAAATGACTAAAGGCTGTTCACGATAAAGAGAGCACTTTTAAAATCAAGCTTTGAAAAATGTCACTGTCCGTACCTGCAAATATTTTAACAGGCACACTGACAGACAAGCGCCTAGTGAAGTTGGCAACAACGGAGGGAAAGTAGTTCCATGTCTTCAAGCTGAATTAAAAGTGTTACGTAAACATTTGTGAATACCGACATTATTTATTTTACTGTCTGGTTTTTTTTGGATGCATGTTGGAGTAAGAATTAGCACGTTTGAAAAGTATTATTACTATAATCGTATCACAGCGTGAATAAAGTGATAGTCCATGGCAATGTTAATTTTACGTAAGGTGGAAAAATACAAAAGATGCATACAAATAGATTTCAAGCGAGTNGATAGTCCATGGCAATGTTAATTTTACGTAAGGTGGAAAAATACAAAAGATGCATACAAATAGATTTCAAGCGAGTCTTTCAAAAGTGCTCATTTTGCCGTGTACAGCCTTCTGATGCCGAGAGCACATGTTCTCTGATAAAATGAGAATGATGCTTTACTTTTCAGACACTGCTTAAATTATGCTATTAGTTATAATAATGATATATTGTAGAATAACTCAGAATAAAAAATTAGTGAATGAGACAACAAAGGAAATATTTAAAACTAATAAAATAAAAAACTGCTATTGTTTTAAAAAAAAAGCAACATCATAAGGGGGAAATGGTAGTATAAGGGAGTTGCATGAAAATTGTGTGCTGTTTTTACCATCGCGTGGGAAACAAAAACAGAAATCACATCAGATGAAACCAAGGCGCTGTATACAATAAGAATTCAGGGAAGCATGGAACACCATATCCTTCCAGTCCTTCTAACTAGAGAATAACACTGGACGAGCGGTAATTTAATAAAATTTTGCAGCAGAACGTTTTATTAAGGTACCCTTGCTCTAAATATGCAATTATAAGAATGTTCATAATAAAGACGGGAATGCACTCTCTTGGCATGAAATGATAAAACTGCAGGCCTACCGGTGATGCTCATCGTGCTCTGTATCCCATTCCTGTTGCTCAAACGGCATGGAAACGGCAGCTGGCAACGCGAAACAAAGGTAAGAGATGAATGCATGTTATAAAGCAAATTCGAAAGAAGGAGGAATGATATAAACAACTTCGCTGAGACTGTATTAAAAAATACATTTTATTTTCATAACCACGAAAAAATTATTTAATTAAACTCATATATACATAACGTGAAAAACATTTCAGTAGAATGGTAAATACGAATTAAAAACAATACCTTCTGAAGGATTTTTCAATGAAAAAGTTGATTTTCAAATAAAAAACCGAAGTATATAAAATTTGAAGGCTACATAGTTATTTGTAGCACGTTGCATAAAAGAGTTAGATTATCTTCACATATTAGGGATGATATTACGTGTTCACTTAAAACTTTATTGTACGCAAAGGAAATAAAATTACAAATAAATGCAAACTTTGTATTCATAAAAACACACATATATGCATATAAAATTATTTTTTAAATACTCATTTATTCTTAGTTCTGAAAACAGAATTTGTTTAAGATAATGTTAAAATTCAACATTATCCATTTAAACTGCATAGTCATATTTTGTGGAGATACAAAAATACTACACAATCTCTAACGCAGTGGCTGTATATGTATTATGTTAGTATGTATTAAAATCCTTCAGCTTGTAGTTTCAGGAAATACATTTTTGTATGCACTTCTACATTTCTGCAGCGCGCATTTCTTTACTGGCATCCATGCTATAAAACTATTAGGAATTTTGTAAATCACCGAGTAAGGCATATCTGGCAATTTTTCGTGTACTAGGGCGTCAGCGTTGGTGACTCATTTTTTTCCTTGCATTTTCATCTGTGGGGGCGAGGATAATCTAAATCGAATCATATAAATATTATTGTGGAAGTGCATTACAACGTAAAATTTTTGCATGAATTGCGTATTGTATATTATTGAAAACGAATATTTAAAATTATAGTTTTGCACAAGTAATTAAGTAATTAAGTAGAATACTATTAAAATATGCATATGTTAGTTAAATTACAAAATTGCATTCACAGAAGAATAACATTGCTTTATATGAATAGATACATTTTGAATGTAAGTTATATTTTCTCATTTTGAAAGAGTGTCGTAATGGCAATATGAGGAAAATGAATTTTAAATTTGCAATAAGAGTAAAAAACAATACTTAAAAATTAATTAACAGCAGCATGTCACAGCATATTTCTTATAAGTATATATTCAATATTTTAAAAGAACTATCAGGTGCAACGAAACAGGAAATATTTTTTCTAATTATAAAAGCACAACACTCATCTGGGAAGGAACCCAAAGCAAATGTGAAACCAATGCAATGTGGGTATGAGACATGAAGCCTGAAGTCTTCTGCGCCAACTTCGATGCTTAAGATTAAGGACGACTGTGGAAGTTGGATTTACAACTTCCACGTTTATAGACAAGATTCGGGAGTGTGATGGCGGTCTGTTTTACTACGAGTTCCATTTTAATTATAAGTTTCTACGGAAAAGGTAAGTAGCATTAGCTGAAATTTAAAATTACAGAAGACTCTTCATCAACTCTTCCGAAAGTGTTATTTATGGATGTGCTTGCCGTTTTACAACTTCCTGTAAATTAAGAAAATAAAATACTTTATGCTGTGCTTTGAAGGTAGTTGTGAAGTTACTGACAGCATAATGATGACGGTTTTGTTACTTCACAAAGAAGATAAACGTAAATAAGACATTACTCTTGATATTGTGCGAAATTCAAATTATGCTTGGGACTAAGAAGAGTTTTAGTGCAAATATAATTTATATAGCGAACAAATAAAGATCATTTAATAATTTGAAAATATTTGTTACATTAGTTTGTAGCAAGCTGACAGAACAAATATGTTTCGAATTCATAAAAGTAAAGTCACTGCTGTGCCAAAAAACAAACATTAAATTTCAAGGAGAAGAAAACATACGTGACTCTGAACGGATCTTAAGGGACAGTTAAACCGTTAACTACCAAGTACTGGATATATCACCACACGTTTATTTATATCTATCTAGTCTTCGCACAACTATAAATTCACACAGGATCGTAACTATTTTCCTCTGCGAAATGTTTCCAGAAATAAATTATTGGGCATTGTTTCAAATAAAAAATATATATTTCACGTTGGAAAATAATTTCAGTTTGTATATATTTACAAACGAGAAAGGTCAGGAGACGCGGTGTTTGTGCACTTACGCACAAAAGTGTTTGTGTTGTAATGGGTCCGATACTGCACGATTGCCAAGCTTTTCAAAAATTGATATTTTAAAACGTTTTAAAATAACTACAGTTACTTAATCAGTTGACAACGCTCTATAAAGGCTTAAATAATAAACTTGTTGAATTAAGCGTTAACTTACGCTATCTGCAGAAACAATTAGACTACTCTACAAAAAATTTATTTTAAGATAACTTTGAAATAATGGTTCATTTATTAACTCTCAATAAATATTTAGTTTTTGACTTCAGAAAATTTTATGCGAAGGTTAAACACAAATTTAAAATTATTTTCTGAAATCTAGTTTTTATTATTGACTACGTGTGATCAGAAAAATTCCTATATATGCGGCAAACTCGTGAAATGGTCGTACGTGAACATCCAAATGTTATCGCTACCTNCAAATAAATGCAAACTTTGTATTCATAAAAACACACATATATGCATATAAAATTATTTTTTAAATACTCATTTATGCTTAGTTCTGAAAACAGAATTTGTTTAAGAAAATGTTAAAATTCAACATTATCCATTTAAACTGCATAGTCATATTTTGTGGAGATACAAAAATACTACACAATCTCTAACGCAGTGGCTGTATATGTATTATGTTAGTATGTATTAAAATCCTTCAGCTTGTAGTTTCAGGAAATACATTTTTGTATGCACTTCTACATTTCTGCAGCGCGCATTTCTTTACTGGCATCCATGCTATAAAACTATTAGGAATTTTGTAAATCACCGAGTAAGGCATATCTGGCAATTTTTCGTGTACTAGGGCGTCAGCGTTGGTGACTCACTTTTTTCCTTGCATTTTCATCTGTGGGGGCGAGGATAATCTAAATCGAATCATATAAATATTATTGTGGAAGTGCATTACAACGTAAAATTTTTGCATGAATTGCGTATTGTATATTATTGAAAACGAATATTTAAAATTATAGTTTTGCACAAGTAATTAAGTAATTAAGTAGAATACTATTAAAATATACATATGTTAGTTAAATTACAAAATTGCATTCACAGAAGAATAACATTGTTTTATATGAATAGATACATTTTGAATGTAAGTTATATTTTCTCATTTTGAAAGAGTGTCGTAATGGCAATATGAGGAAAATGAATTTTAAATTTGCAATAAGAGTAAAAAACAATACTTAAAAATTAATTAACAGCAGCATGTCACAGCATATTTCTTATAAGTATATATTCAATATTTTAAAAGAACTATCAGGTGCAACGAAACAGGAAATGTTTTTTCTAATTATACAAGCACAACACTCATCTGGGAAGGAACCCAAAGCAAATGTGAAACCAATGCAATGTGGGTATGAGACATGAAGCCTGAAGTCTTCTGCGCCAACTTCGATGCTTAAGATTAAGGACGACTGTGGAAGTTGGATTTACGACTTCCACGTTTATAGACAAGATTCGGGAGTGTGATGGCGGTCTGTTTTACTACGAGTTCCATTTTAATTATAAGTTTCTACGGAAAAGGTAAGTAGCATTAGCTGAAATTTAAAATTACAGAAGACTCTTCATCAACTCTTCCGAAAGTGTTATTTATGGATGTGCTTGCCGTTTTACAACTTCCTGTAAATTAAGAAAATAAAATACTTTATGCTGTGCTTTGAAGGTAGTTGTGAAGTTACTGACAGCATAATGATGACGGTTTTGTTACTTCACAAAGAAGATAAACGTAAATAAGACANTTTGTTACTTCACGAAGAAGATAAACGTAAATAAGACACTACTCTTGATATTGTGCGAAATTAAAATTATGCTTGGGACTAAGAAGAGTTTTAGTGCAAATATAATTTATATAGCGAACAAATAAAGATCATTTAATAATTTGAAAATATTTGTTACATTAGTTTGTAGCAGGCTGACAGAACAAATATGTTTCGAATTCATAAAAGTAAAGTCACTGCTGTGCCAAAAAACAAACATTAAATTTCAAGGAGAAGAAAACATACGTGACTCTGAACGGATCTTAAGGGACAGTTAAACCGTTAACTACCAAGTACTGGATATATCACCACACGTTTATTTATATCTATCTAGTCTTCGCACAACTATAAATTCACACAGGATCGTAACTATTTTCCTCTGCGAAATGTTTCCAGAAATAAATTATTGGGCATTGTTTCAAATAAAAAATATATATTTCACGTTGGAAAATAATTTCAGTTTGTATATATTTACAAACGAGAAAGGTCAGGAGACGCGGTGTTTGTGCACTTACGCACAAAAGTGTTTGTGTTGTAATGGGTCCGATACTGCACGATTGCCAAGCTTTTCAAAAATTGATATTTTAAAACGTTTTAAAATAACTACAGTAACTTAATCAGTTGACAACGCTCTATAAAGGCTTAAATAATAAACTTGTAGAATTAAGCGTTAACTTACGCTATCTGCAAAAACAATTAGACTGCTCTACAAAAAATTTATTTTAAGATAACTTTGAAATAATGGTTCATTTATTAACTCTCAATAAATATTTAGTTTTTGACTTCAGAAAATTTTATGCGAAGGTTAAACACAAATTTAAAATTATTTTCTGAAATCTAGTTTTTATTATTGACTACGTATGATCAGAAAAATTCCTATATATGCGGCAAACTCGTGAAATGGTCGTACGTGAACATCCAAATGTTATCGCTACCTCGGAGATACTATGTCCCATCTCTCGTGCGCTGACTATAACACCACGTTCAAACTCACTTAAATATTGATAACCTGCCATTGTAGCAGCAGTAACCGATCTAGCTGCCGACCGCATCGCGTTACTCTGATTGGTTCCATATTTATGTTATTTGCATACGCCCGCTTATACCAGTTTTTTTTGGCTTTTCAGTAAATATAAAAAACCTTTTGCCAATTGATTATATTTACACTCATAAGAAGTTGAATTAGAGACAGCCACCATGTTGGCGAAATTGCTTTGTGGTCGCCTAGTATAATGAAGTNACACTCATAAGAAGTTGAATTAGAGACAGCCACCATGTTGGCGAAATTGCTTTGTGGTCGCCTAGTATAATGAAGTAGCACCAAGCTACGCGTGACTGGAATATCATCAAACCTTACACAGTCAAGCACAGGATGGGGAAGAAACAAAATCTCAGCGCATTTGATCATGGCCAGCTCGTTCGCGTCAGACGTTTGGAGCACTCCATCTTCTAAGTCGTGCGGGCGATGGATTTCCTCGGGCCAACGTGTCAAAAGTGCACCGTGAGTTTATGGAGTCGGATGAAACCACTACTGCCAGGGACAACTGCCGTGACGTAAACCATACCGATGACAGAGGTCGCCGTCGGCTAGCTCGGTTGACAACGTTGGATAGACAGGCCATGATACAACAGATGACTCGTCAACGCAATGCTGAATCACGAAGATCTGANGGTTGACAACGTTGGATAGACAGGCCATGATACAACAGATGACTCGTCAACGCAATGCTGAATCACGAAGATCTGAGAACAATCATGAAATTCAGAAGAATTAACTATCTATGGGATACAGAAGTCATCTCCCCACTAGGACACGTCTGTTCACCGCCCGTCACGAAGTTCAACGATAAACGTGAGCGCGGGAACACAGCCATTGGAAATTCAAAGCATGGGGCAATGTCTCCTGGACAGATGAGTCAAGGTTCACTTAGGTATACGCCGACGGAAGGGCACGAGTGCGTCACNATGGGGCAATGTCTCCTGGACAGATGAGTCAAGGTTCACTTAGGTATACGCCGACGGAAGGGCACGAGTGCGTCACCAAGCACATGAAACGATGGATCACTTGTGTAAGCAGAGTACAGTTCATGCCGGTGGTGGTATCCTCCTATGGATACTGTTTACGTGTTATTAAATGGGTCCCCTAGTAAACGTACCAACCTCCCTCTCCGGCGAACGATACAAAGTCCTGCTGGCACATCATGTGCTCCCATTTCTGCGCCTATAGCATCCTGCAGAATACCTGCAACTACAACAACATAATACAACGTCTCGCCGCTCCCAAATTGTGACAGGGTAAATGGATGGAAATTCTACGGACCTAAGGTAGCTTGCTTGGCCCCCGAGGTCACCTGACCTCAGTGTTATCGAACACATCTGGGATTTTGTCGAGAGGGATGTGCAAGCCGTGGATCCTGCTCCAACCAATCTCCGTGCGTTGTGGGAGGTTGTGCAGCGGTCATGGAGTAGTATGGTTCCTGACCACTTCCAGTTCCTTATGGAGTCCATGCCACGCCGCATGACCACCGTCGTCAGGGCGATAGATGGTGCTACTCCCTAGTAGGTAGCTGTCTATAATTCAACAGCTCATGAGTGTGCATGTGTGTATAACGAATTGAGAGCAGATAGTTTGGGAAATGCAGGGGTGTGCCATGGCGAGTGTTTTTATATAATGTATATGGTATCGGAAATGCATCCTTATGCTACAAATAAAATGAAACGCAATACGCACGGTTGCTGTTGAAGATGCCCTCGCGGGTAAACAGTGCCTCGTCTGTCCATAACACAGTGGCAGTGAAGTGTGGAACAGTAATGCGCTGCTGCAAGAGCCACGTGCCGAAGTCAAGTCGACGATGGCTATCATCACTGCCACGTGAGCTGCCTCGAGTACAGAGGTACTGCACGCCGCCGTGCAACCACGTCAACGGCCATCACTTTGAACAACTGTTGTAATAGTGTACTGTACTTGCGGTTTCCATGTCAACTCGCTTTGAGTGATCGTGCTACATCATCTTTACATAGTAATTATTGCTTACAGCATATGCTTCCTGCGTTTTATTTATTTTATCATTAGGATAAATTTCCGACACCATGCTCATATCATCAATTACTCGTCTTGACACCACCTTACATCTCCAAAAATATCTGCACAAAAACATTCTGTATATACATATATGTTGAATGTTTTCTTACAAAAATGTTATTGGCCACCACGCTTTGACATACAATAAAATGCGTTCGTCTATTTTAAAATATACAATAAGTTGACATTTAATCGCTTCTGAATTTAAAAAAGAGCTCTTTCACACTCGTATGGGTTATGTTTTCTAAATAATATCCAGTTTAGAAAACAGACTTTGTAAGTAAAAATTTATTTTTCTAACTTTTTTAAATTTTGTTAAGACGAAATCAAATTAACTTATGGCAATCATGCTTATAATGCATTTTATTTGAGCTGAGTTTGTAGCTCTTTTGAAAAGAGTCTCGTCCTTCTAAAATAGAAAATTACGAAACTCTTACGTTTCCTTACTGAGGTTCCAGAAAATCAAGAGATATGTACTTGCTAACAGTATAATGATGTTATTGCGACCTTTTATTTGAAATATTCCAGAAAATCAACCCTGGCATACGAATTTTCATTTCTTATCTTGAGAGATTGTTTAAGTTTATGATAAAAAATTTCGGTTCTGTGGTTGACATTTTTTGTTCACATAAAAACATAAAAGAAAAAATGCTACCAGAATTTTATATTAGGAAGAACATAATGCCGGCTAAAAATACTCCAGAGATACAGTCAGTTTTCTGTATCTCAAGTGAGGAAACTGCCGTATTGCCGCAGTTGACAACCTATCTCCCACAGTCGTTCGGTGGGAAGAAGACGCCGAGAAGGAGAGAAAGTGATAGAGAGAGAGAGAGNTGACAACCTATCTCCCACAGTCGTTCGGTGGGAAGAAGACGCCGAGAAGGAGAGAAAGTGATAGAGAGAGAGAGACAGGGAGGAAGACTGAGCAGGAGCAGGCGCAAGAGAGGTAGATAAACAGAAGTGCTCGATGTTAAGGCAATCGATCCGGCGGGCGAGAACTCGGGACGCATGCTGAACACGATCGTTACNTGACAACCTATCTCCCACAGTCGTTCGGTGGGAAGAAGACGCCGAGAAGGAGAGAAAGTGATAGAGAGAGAGAGAGACAGGGAGGAAGACTGAGCAGGAGCAGGCGCAAGAGAGGCAGAGAAACAGAAGTGCTCGATGTTAAGGCAATCGATCCGGCGGGCGAGAACTCGGGACGCATGCTGAACACGATCGTTACNAAACAGAAGTGCTCGATGTTAAGGCAATCGATCCGGCGGGCGAGAACTCGGGACGCATGCTGAACACGATCGTTACCAAACAAAAGGACACGCGATGCAGAGATGGATAAGGGAACACGGCAAGACAATTAGAGGCTTGCGACAGAAACCAGATACACTCGAGGACGTCTAGAGGGTTGGAAGGCGAAGACGAGTGGTGGGTTCTCCAGACGTTAAGAATCCCCCTCCTCAACTAGAATGCTCTGGGAGCGGCGAAACAACAAAAACACATTAGTGTCTTGTTTGCACGCAGCTGATTGGTCGCCTTCGATGACTCTCTTCGAGAGGGCAGAAAACCTGTGGAGGGTTTGCAAGTGTGGATCTACTTCTCGAGTCACATGGACTAATGTGTTAAAAAAGTAACACATGAAACCAACAAATGGGGAAAGAAATCCGATCTCAAACTAGCACATAAAAGATGCTAAGTCTAAAAGTGTCAAATGCCCTAAACGCTAAGACTTTGAAAACTTTTTTTAATGAATTGCACTTCATCAACGCAAGTATTTTAACGACCAAATTATTATAAAAACGAGCACTTCAGAAAATTTTATTCTGGGAAATGTGATCATAAATCTATGATCTTTAAAAAAAACTGAGTAGCAATATACTAAAAAAGTTATGACAGATAGTTCTGAATTGTACCTCACTGTAGTGCCGTTAAATTTACTCATAAATTTACCGTTAAAACACATATCAATATATTAGTATGAACAATAAAAGGCATTATATGTTCCTCCATAATAAGCGCTGGGGAAGGAGTACAGCCTCGAGCAAATAATTGTAGAACTATTTTAGTACGCCATACAGGCTGGATCAAGAAACTGTCTTATTTGAGAAAAAAAANCGAGCAAATAATTGTAGAACTATTTTAGTACGCCATACAGGCTGGATCAAGAAACTGTCTTATTTGAGAAAAAAAATGGTATTTTGAAATAGGTCTTGATGAAACATGAAGGGAGGATAGAGATCATAATATAACACTAAATAATTATTTATTGTGTTTTACTTTAAACCTTTATTATGGGATAAATATACGTATATCACAAAACAATTTTTTTTTTCATTTTTAATTTACATTCAACTGCAACAAAAGTGAAAGGTGTATTAAATCGTACAATGAAATGTGTNTTTTTTTTTTCATTTTTAATTTACATTCAACTGCAACAAAAGTGAAAGGTGTATTAAATCGTACAATGAAATGTGTTTATATATAACGGGCTGCACTTGTGTAAATTTAGCCAAAAAAATGGAAAATTTGGTGGAAACCAAGCTGGACACATGAAGTTCAACTGACACCCATTACTACTTGTTTGAAAGGCACAAGCTGTGCATCTGGTAGGATGTCTGATATCACAGTAGGCTCTCCTCTAGTTCTGGTTCACAGCTGGTGCAATTTGTTTCCATTATTCTTGCAACATGGGGAATCGATGAAGTTCTCTCTTTGGTCGAGTTGTTCTGGTCAGCAAACGCTGTTTCAGTTTCCTAAACATAATTTATTGGGTTCCCATCAGGGCTTTAGGAGGACCGGTTCAGCAGTGCTTCTTGATTTTCTTCAAAACAGCACATAAGTAGTAACCTTGCATTATGGACATGAAAATTACCGTGCTGATACAGGAAGCGCGCTATTCCAAACTATTGCCATGGCGTGGCAGGTATGCTATTGCGAATGTCCAAAATGATTGGTACCTACGTGCGATAATTCACAGATTCGTCGATTAGAATAACGACCCAACTCCAAGATAAGATAAACAGCCCCACACATTGACATTTCCCCCATACAATTTCACCGTCGACACATCCTGCTCAGGTATAGTATATTCGCCGTTTCTTCACACTTTTTGAATGAAACTTTTGAAATATCACCCCATGTAATATGTGTTTAATTGTTTCCNTATTCGCCGTTTCTTCACACTTTTTGAATGAAACTTTTGAAATATCACCCCATGTAATATGTGTTTAATTGTTTCCTAAGTATGTCATAAATCACAAAATTTTGCACTTATGATATCATAAAGGCATCTTAGTTCTGGTTATATTGAATTTTTCATTTTATTTTAATTTATATATTATAATATTTCATTTATAATCGATACAAATAAAACCAGAGGAAGANTGAATTTTTCATTTTATTTTAATTTATATATTATAATATTTCATTTATAATCGATACAAATAAAACCAGAGGAAGAATAGGTGTGTTGGTAATGCCTAGTAAGAAATATTTCTTATGCTAGCCCTGCCAAGCGTGTCTGTGGCATAAAAGATTTTGGTTCTATTCATTTCTGTGAAATTAATTGAAAGAAGTATATGTATTTTAAAAATCTTTATTATTGAAGTACTTCTTTGTATACAATGTTTTTAGTTTTACCATATTCCGCGCGTATGAATAAGTTGTGTGGATTTCCTACTCTAGAACATGATACATACATTTGGCCGTGCGAAAAACATTCTGTTTCTAAATCTATTCCGCACATTTACAATGACTGCCCTTGAGCTTTATTTATTGTCATTGCAAATGCCAATCTGACTGGAAACTGTGTTCTTTTAAAGTGAAAGGGAATTTTTGATGGAATAAATGGAATTCTGGGAAGAAGCACATCTCCTTTGAAAGCACCTTTCAAGATGGTAGCTTCTATAGCATTGCCCATAATTTTTTTTTATTGCAAGACATGTGCCGTCGAAAAGTTTTGGTGGATTGATGTTCCGAAGTAAAATGACTGGCACTCCTGTTTTCAATTTTAATATATGTGGATGCAATCTTGGAACATCAAGCGAATTTATATAAGTATCGATATATCGTTTTTATATAGATAGATAGATCTGTTGATAGGTTGCGACTTTACATTGTTGACATTGCATTGTTGACTAAGGCGCTTTCTGACGCGAAAGCATGGTAAAAATGAGTTTTTTATGCAGATTTTGGTTCCTTTCAGGCAATACAGATAAAAAAGGCGCACAAACACTCGTGGAAAAGAAAGGAAGGTTTATAAAAAAACTGAATGAAAATCGATTAATTTTTTCGGAAGTTACACGCTTCCGAACAAACGAACACAAGATTTTTATATATAAAGATATCATTAAACTGAGTGAGCACGATTGCGGTGTGTTGTCCTTTTGGTGTTATTTTCTAGGTGTGGTTAAGGTTTGTTTTCATGGGGTGGAGGAATAGCCTGAAAGTAGAACTTAGCAGGGTTTCAGAAAAGCTTGAAGTAACCCTGAAGGTTTCTATAAATATACCGTTCACCAGACATACGCCAGGTCCACACACGTCAATGCGGGTGCCAATACATGCACAGTGACTCATCGCTCTATCAGAAATTCGCACTTTTTCACAGCTCAGTGACTGTGTTGTTGACGCCACTACACACGAAGCTGGACACTCGTGCTTATGATCACTGACTTGTTGACAGTAGCAACCGTGAAAACCAAGTGCTATAACTTTCTGGAGGAAAGTCCTGCAACTGGCCTTTGGTTATTTGTTATCCAAGAATGTCCAGCGCACAAAAAAAACCGCTATACATCGTTACGCGCTCGAATCTTCGCATCCACGCGAGAGCGTGGACGTGAAGTACAGCAGCTATACGATAGCGGCGCAGGAAGTCAAAGGATTTTTTTGAATGAACAGGCGAGCGATAGGCCGGGGACAGCGTATCTGTTACAGAAAGCGAGCAGGCACAGTAATCCTTTTTGCGGCACGCGCTGCTGATCCTGGTTGTATTGAATTCTGCGTTTGTCTGAAGAATGCTCTGGATTACTGACCCTCAGCGTGACTCCGGGTGCATTGAACCTTCCAGATGGCCAGGGCGAACGATATATAAGTGTGACAGGCCTCGGAGCCAACCAGTTTTTGTTGAATGGATGAGTGGCTGAGTTCCGAGCGACAGAAGAACGAGCGGCGAGAGAAGTGACCAGCGGAAGGAGAAATATGCGACTGCGAGTATCAAGACGTGAAGAGTGTAGCTAGCAGACCTGACTATCGGACAAGATGCGTGAGTGAAAGACATCACATATGGTGGCAACAGATAGGCTGAACACATGTGAATTATGAGTATGAGTTAATTTACTGTTTTGAAACAGAGACAATTAAGAAGGACGTCAATTAGATTTGAAATAGACTAAATATTATGCTCACTCTTAAATCGAAATTGGTATAGNGTTAAATCGAAATTGGTATAGCGGAGACAGGAAATTTAACGCTGTAAATAATAGCTGTGCAAATAAATTAGAAATAAAAAGAGATATTTAGAAATAAAATTTAGTTATTTGGTTTTTATTAAGACCTCCAACTCTCACGAACTCAGATACGCCCCTCAGGCATTCTTGTAACACAGGTGTCAGAAGTGGAATGGAGGCAATTATTAATTAATCAATTGTAAATAACGTTCGGCTGTAGGCAAATAATTAGTGATATTCAAATAAATCATTTCATTATAATAGTTATAGGCCGAAAATTTTAAGACTGTTTTGTACAATGATTACTGTGAATGTTAACTATAAAAATGTCTACAGAACTGGAAGCACAGCGAGCATTAACTGAGGGACTAAGTAGCCAAGTGAGTGCAGGTGCTAATAGCCTTGGTAATAAAATTAGTAGTATAGTAGCAAATGTAAACGAAAATGTAAATATCCAGATAACTATTATGTAATTGAGTTAGTATATGACATAATATGCAATTAAGACAGGAAAACAGACACAGTAAATTAAAACGTGGACAGGAAAACAGACACAGTAAATTAAAATGTGGACAGGAAAATAGCCTCTGTAAGTGAAAGTATAGACAGGGTCGACGATAATAGAGAAAGTAAAAGAAAACGCTGACAGGAAAATATAATGAATTTGCGAGTTTTGTGAATGAAAGAGTTGACTATGTGGACAATATACTTGACAGTGTAAATGAAAGGATCGACAGTGTCGAGAATGAAATGAAACAGACGATCAGTGCAGTAGAGAAGCAAATGGAGGAATTTCTTCAGCAATGTAGTGCCACTACCATCACACCTGCAACCGAGAAAAGTGGGGAAGCCATACGAGTCGTCATTAAAACAGCGACTTCGGAGGATAGCAAGCAGCCTTGCGGCATTCGTGTCGTGCAACCAGGAGTCGGGAAGGAGGTCTCAATTAAGCCCGCCTGTGACAATGGCCAATTTTCTCGGTGGGAGTAACATGGCCAGTTTAAATAGTCGCCACTCTGAATGGCTGGTAACGCGAGCAGCAGGCTTACCAACTACCTTTTGTATCGAGAGGCCCTGCACTCAGCATACAATATTTTCCGGAGCGACATCGACTGGAGTACGCGAAACTGGTGTCAGTCTTGGATCTACATTTTGGCGACCAGTACCTGCGACATGCTCATCTTGCCCAGCTGCGAAGCCGCACCCAGCGCCCTTGGCTGACACTGCAGTAACTATGTCAATAAATCTCGCGGCTCTCCCATCTATCTCTGGAGGGGTGTACCAAGGAGGCGCGTGATCTCATCACAGTCGGCTTCTTCATCGCTGCCATCACCGACACAGATGTACGGCAAGCGGTACGTATGGCTACACCCCACATCATTCAAGAAGCCCTCACCCGAGCACTGTAGGTGGAGTCAGCAAGACAGGGGGGGCCGTACCTCGACATCTGGTACGGGCAGTGACGCTGAACGAAGACTTCGACGGGACAAGGAAGATATTGGAGGAGATGCAGAAGGCCATCAGGGACATCACTTCCAGGGTCCGCGCTACACAGCTTCGCCGCTCTCAACATAAACAGCCGGGGAGTTGGTCATGTGGACAACCGGGGTACCTGAGAACCTACTGCCACAACAGCAGCAGCAACAGAAGCAGCAATGNGGGAGTTGGTCATGTGGACAACCGGGGTACCTGAGAACCTACTGCCACAACAGCAGCAGCAACAGAAGCAGCAATGGGAGAAGAGGCTGACAGATGCAGGTGATGATAAAGCACATTCGGAAAACTTGTAAACACCGATCTTAAGGGGCNATGGGAGAAGAGGCTGACAGATGCAGGTGATGATAAAGCACATTCGGAAAACTTGTAAACACCGATCTTAAGGGGCGAAAGTCAATGTCTGCTAGAGGGAAGGCCTAAATGTTCTTACATGTTTGTTCGATGAAACAGGATTGGAATGCAATAATTTGGAGGGGAGTCTGAATAATGTTCCTTGCCAGATGGTCGTCGACACTGGGGCGACCAAAACAGTAGTAATACCAGACATAATCGGGCCTTCTCCCTAGCGATCGCCTGACGATAACATGGAACGATGCTACTTGACTGCAGTAACAGGTGTGACCACGCCAGGTAAAGGAAAGAGGAAAATTATCCTGAATCCTGGTGACTTTAGCATAGAGAACGATGTTTACATAGCAGAAATTGTGGATGAATAACTTTTGGTTCTTGAAGTATTACATAGGCTGGGGTACTGTATCGCTACTTGACTTGGTGTGCTAAGGGTAGGCAGTCAACATGGCATGATTTGCCCTCCCCAATTAGCTGCCCAGTTGTATGTGGTCAACCCACTGTGATGCCCGCTTTTAGTGAAATTTTATCATTTTAGGCAGGTGTCAAGACAAGTTTGTCTGACGTTTGGTACTAATTGAAACCAGCAGAGAAGTTTGGCGTCCCCTTAGGTAAAGTCGTTGCAGCAAGGACTTTGGTCTCTTCTAATTCTGACAGTTTTGCAGTTAAAATGATAATTCGTCCGATAGTGCCATTCGTCTTGAGGAGGAGGCCCTGATAGGTGTTTGCAAGCAAGTCACACGGGTAATTCCTAATGTTCCAGGAGATTTTAGAGTACCAGATACCAGATGAACTGCTTGTATGAATAAAAGATATCTTACCTGACGACAGGAGAAAGTTGTCTCTGAATTACTACAGATAAATAGGCATGCCTTCTCATGTATACCAAATGACCTTGGCAGGACTAACATGACCTGCCATCACATTGATACAGGATATGTCAGACCAGTGAAACAGCTACCAAGACGACTGCCACTAAATTCACAAGAAGCAGGCGGGGGATTACTGAAGAAAATGAAGGAGTTAGATGTGATAGAACCATCAGCTAGTCCATGGTCATCCTCCATAGTTCTTGTCAAAAATAAAAATGCCTCTCTGAGGTTTTGTTTAGATTATTGCCAGCTTAATAATGAAAGAAAGAAATACTCTTATCTGCTTCCAAGGAAAGATTAGGCATTAAATAGTCTAGCAGTTTCAAATAGGTTTTTTACTTTGTACATGTATAGTGGGTAATTAATGGCATTGCGAAGTGGCTTCAGAGACCAAGAGAAAACTGTATGCTGTATCCAATGGAAAGGAACCTGGCAGTTTAAAGTTATGCCTTTTGGGCTATGTAATGCCCCTGCTAACTTAGAACATGTAATGGAACAGTTATGCTGTTCGATAAGAGTCAGACTAAAACAGGCCCAAAGAAGACCAAAGTGAATAGAAATTGGACAACAATAACGAACAAAACAAAAGTGCAGAATTTTCTGTGTTTATGTGCCAATTATCGTAGATTTTTACCTGGGTTCGCCACGATTTTTATGCCACTACATAAGCTGATTGGAGAGAAAAGGAGATTTCATTTTACCACTGGGTGTGAATATACTTTTGGTAAATAAAAGAAAATTGTGATATCCCTACCAGTTCTGAGTTTCTTAAAAGTGAGGGTGTATTCATTTTGTACACTGATGCTAGTTTTGTATGGCATTGAATATATCAGTAAGGTATTTCACAAGCGTGAGTGGAATAACTGTTTTACATGCAGGGAGATTTTGGCCCTAGTGAAGGCAATTTCACACTTCCACACCTACATTTATTGTAAACATTTTATTCTAAGAACCGACCATGCTTCATTATGCTAGCTAATAAATTTCAAGAACCCTGAAAATCAAATAGCACGGTGGATACAGCATCTTAAAGAATATGATTTTAAAAGACTTCACAACAATGCGGATGTTCTGTCGAGGAGGCCATGTGAGCCATTTTGTCGTCATTACGAATGCCAGGAAGAACCGAGTGGTAAATCGCCAAGGGTACGGAAAACAACAATTCAAGGTTATTTATCTTCTGATGGGTTACATACATGGAGTAATGAGGGTATTAGGATGGATCACCTAAATTATCCAAATTTGAAGTCATTATTAAGAAGGAAGGACGCTGGCTGTAGGTAAAAATGGGAAGAGATGTATAGTCTGAGCGGAGCAGTAACATCATATTGGCCCAATGGAGTTTTCTTATATTGACGAATGGTGAATTTTACAGAAATTGGGAAATTAACAATGGCGGATACACACATTTACAGTTGGTACTTCCAGAATGCAGGGCTCCAGAAGTCTTAATATAACTGAATAATGTGGCAACCAGTGGGCACTTTGGTGTTAATATGACCCTCGACACAGTTAGACTGAGGTTCTACTAGCTTCATAGTCGGAAGGATGTTGAGGCGTGATGCCGATTGTGTGACATCAGGTCTGAGAGGAAGGGCCCAATGACCAAGGGACAAGATCACCTCCAGAAATATAATGTTGGATCCCCATTCGAGAGGATGGCAGTGGATATTCTGGGATCTTTGTATCTCAGAGAGAGAGTGAATCGGTATCTCCTGGTATCCCAAAATTACTTTATTTAGTAGCCTGAGGTCATTCCCCTCCCAAAAAAAGAAGCACAAACTGTGGCCGATGCACTCATAGAGCATGTCTTCTTAGTGTTTGGGGTTCAACTAGAACTCCATTCAGATTAGGGAAGAAACTTTGAAGCTGCAGTCTTCCAGTAGGTAACAAAAATTCGGGGAGATGAAAAAGACCAAGACTTAAGCCTTACACCCTCAGTCGGATGGTATGGTATAATGGCTTAACCGGACTCTTGAGCAGTACCTGTCGATCTTTCTGGCAGACAACCAAAATGACTTTGATTCAAAGATGTCATTGTTTCTTCTTGATCATCGCTCAGCAGTCCACGAGTCCACAGGTGTAACATCATCAAGGATGCTGTTTCGAAGAGAGCTACGCCTCCCTAGTGACCTGCTGTTTGGCTGACCGACAGGAGAGGAAACTTCAGCCCCTGATAATGCCAGAAAAAATATGTTACAAACTTGTTGGCATTCATGATTTTGCGCGACAGCACCTCACAGGATGGAGACGTGGTATGATACGAGAATAATGGAAGGGCGTATTTCAAGAAGGACAACTGGTGTGGCTGTACAATCCACAGACGAGAAAAGGGTATTGCCCGAAACTTCAGAAAATTGGGAATGCCCCTACAGGATTCTGAATAATATCAATGATGTGGTCTTTCGGATTTGGCGTCAAGGCTTTCGGGCGAAGCCGAAGGTTATCCACATAGACCGCCTAGCATTGTCCGGATGTAGCAATGTCTGCAGTAATTCAGAGACAGCCTTCTGCTGTCGCCAGTTACGAATTTCCTTTGTTATTTAGAACTGTTTCTTCAGTACATCGTACATGATATTATATTTGTTTTACTCTAGAATCTCCTGGAACATTAGGAATTATCTATGAGCCTTGCTTGCAAACACCTCTCATAGCCACCTCCTCAAGACGAACGGCACTATCTGACAAATTTATCATTCTAACTGGAAAACGGTCAGGTTTAGAAGATACCAAAGTCCTTGCTACAACCACTTTACTAGGATGGCAATACTCTCTGCTGGCTCAATGAGACCCAAACGCTTGACAAATGTTCCTTGACATCTGCCTGTAATGACAATTCACTAGAAGCGGGCTTCACAGTGGGTTGACCACATACTGCTGGGCAGATAATTGGGGAGGACAAATCATGCCATGTTGACACCAACAACTCTGTAATACCTACCCTTAGCACATCAAGTCTAGTATCGATATACCACCCCAGCCTACATAGTACATCAAGCCCCAGAAGTCATTCATCCTCTATTTCTGCTGTGTAAACATCGTACTCTATGCTAAGGTCACCAAGCTTCCAGATCACTTTTCTCTGACCGATAACTGGCGTGGTCTCCCCTGTTACTGTAGTCAAACATCACCGCTCCATGCTGTCGTCTGGCGATCTCTGGGGGGAAGGCCCGAGGATATCTGGTCTTACTACTCTTATGGTCGCCTCAGTACCAACGACCATCTGGCAAGGAATATCATTCAAGCTCCCCTCCACAAGTATTGCATCCCAATCCTGTTTTCCACCTACCTTACATGTACGAATATTGGGGCCTTCCCTTCAGCAGTTACCAACCTTTGCCCCTTAGAACGGCGTTTACAAGTTCTCCGAACATGCTGTATTCTCAGCTGCCGCTCGCTGCCTCTTTTCCCTCTGCTACTTATTTTGCTGCTGCTGTTTTGGGCAGTAGGCTCTCAGGTGCCCTGGCTTTCCACATGACCAACACTTAGGACTATTAGGTGGGGGTTTGCTAATATCTGTAGAACAGACCCAGGAAGCGATGACCTAAACAGCCATCTGCAACCCCTTCAGTGTCTTCTCCCTGCTGTCTTCGTAGTCTTCGTTCACCATAACTCCCCATACCTGACCTCGGGGTGTGGCTCACTGCTTTGCTGGCTCCATCTCCAGTGCTCGGGCCAGGGCATCCTGCATGTTACGGGGTGCAGCCAGACGTACTGCTTGTGGTATTTAAACTTGAGATAGATGCCGTCAAGAAAGTTCTCGGCAATCCAAGATGTTCTGGGAAAAGTAACGGTGATGACGACATTCCTGCGTGATAAATGGAGAAATATGATCTTCTCAGGGTCAGCGAGGCGCGAGCTGCGATAATTTTATCGGCGTGTACAGCGGCGTCCTTTGTGATAGACCGCTCGGTTTCTGTAACAGATACGTGGCCACCGGCCTATCACTCGCCTATTCGTTCATAACAATCCTTTGACATTCTGCGCCGCTATCGTGTAACTGCTCTCCCTCCCTTTCAATCGCTCGCGTGTGATGTGAAGCAGCGAGCGCGTAAGTAAATATTCCCCTTATCACGGAAACATTTATTAGTGCAGAAATATTACTACTCTATCCTGAGCTGGAATCCTAATTATTGATGCACATTCATTATTCTAGGCGCTAAGCACACGGTTTGTTACACAGAAATTAGTGGAGAAGCAACGGGATCTGTAGATTATGTTGGCCTTGAGAAACACTGAATGAAGTTTGTTCGTCATATATGTCCCTTCGAATTAGCATATCGCTACCCAAGAATACTTATCTACAGTTCTTAGTGTCGCTGTAGAGAAGTGAAACAGTAAATCCGTTCACATGTCCATGATCGATGACATGTTGCACATTAAGGATACTTATGGTCGGATCTGTACGCTTTAAGGAATCAGTGGCCGGTGATTTGAGTACCTTCCTTGTGCAGAATCTAATTTGTTGAAGTTCACGCACCTCTCAAGTGTGAATGGTTAATACTAACATCAACGTACAAGCAGTGCGTTCTGCACTGGTTGCGAGAAGCACGCTTGGCACAGGTAGAGCACTCATCAAAAATTTTAACGATTGCAACACTTCATCTCGGAAATTAATTCGGGACTGAACAGGTTAATATAAACATCATTACAAGTGACATAATTAACCGAAACGGTTTGTACATCCCAACAATTCCACCTGCTTTAAATTAAGTTAACTATGAAAAAACACTATAAGTGCATTTAACTTAAAAAAATAGCATTTTCTATATATAAAGAAACATAATTATTTCAGAACATAATGCCTCATACAAGACAAACCTCTTCAAGTTTGAGTTAGGAAGCCGCTATAAAGGACTTTATTTATAAAACTCCCTCATCAGTGAACTTGCAGCGTTTATATTGCTCACCTACTTTCATTCAGCACACGATTGCTTGAGAATTTTCTAGACACTTCAA
>NQII01009911.1:0-19752 GCA_002778355.1 Clitarchus hookeri
AGCACACACAAAGACCACACACACTCAAATCTCAACTGTCACTGTTCCCCACACTTTCTGTATGTACAATGAAGTAGTCTGTGAACACCAATACAACCAAATGTTGACATGTTTGGGCCCCGTAAATGCTAAATTGTGACAAAACTGCTTGTGATTTGATCATGGAAAAGACATGTGTACATACTGAAAGAAAAATTAGATATTCAAAAAGCGTTGTATATTTGTTTAACTTTTAGAAAGGCTTTTTTTTTTTTTTTTTTTTTTTTTTTTTTTTTAATTTTTAACATTTTGGAAAAGTATGTCCTTACAAATGAGATGTAAGTGTGTGTGTGTTTATCCTACAGATGGTATACATCTGAGGGCAAACTTGAAGTGCTAGTTTACTACAAATATTGGAGAAAATAGCACCGACCATCTGTATAATGTCTAACGGAACCAATATGTGCAAACACAACACCTGTCATGGTCATAAAATTATTTCACTTAATTACCACTGTTACTGCCCCAATTCCGACTTAACCTGTACGACTCAGTAGCATACATGGAGTATAAAACATGGATTTTTAATCTGCATGTCACAATTAATGTTGCAAATTTGAACACAATATGTATGTATATGTGTGTCTCTCTCTCTCTCTCTCTCTCTCTCTTTTTTTATATATATATATATATATATCTGTGTGTGTATACACACACACACACACACTGCGCTTCCTGCTGCCATGGGTAATGGAAGCGATTTAACCGAGTTGCAAAGAGGGATGNACACACACACACACACACTGCGCTTCCTGCTGCCATGGGTAATGGAAGCGATTTAACCGAGTTGCAAAGAGGGATGGTCATCGGCTTTTCGGGCCAAGGGGGGCAGCGTTTCGGAAACAGCGACGTTTGTGAACAGTTCATGTGCTTCTGTGGTAAAGGGGTATCGTGAGTGGACAAATGGCACCATTGGGAATAACTGTAGTGGAAACTGCGGAGCTCCACGCACCATTGATGTCCAAGGTGAATGTCGACTACGATGGTACATGAAGACCAACCGACAGGTTACAGTGGAACAGTTCACCATCCAAATGAACCAGGGGGCATCCAAGACACGTGTCTACAANAGACCAACCGACAGGTTACAGTGGAACAGTTCACCATCCAAATGAACCAGGGGGCATCCAAGACACGTGTCTACAACAACAGTTCAGCGAACCCTTCTGCAAATGGAGCTCTGGAGTAGAAGGAGGGTGACTGCACCCATTCTAACAAAGGTGCATCAACGAAAATGACTGGAATTTGCTTGACAGTATGGCGACTGGACCGCTGCTAATTGGCAACGGGTAGTCTTCTCCGACTAGTCACATTTTCAGCTACATAGAACTGATGGATGTCAGCGTGTCCAGCGAGAAACGTCGGATAACCGACTCCCTAAATCCATTGCTGGATGAACACAAGATGGTGGGGGCAGTGTTATGGTCTGGGGAATGTTCTCGTGGTATTCTCTAGGTCCCATTGTCTGTGTGGAATGCACTCTTGATCAATTTGGTTATGAATCCATCCTCTGCAATCACGTCCACCCGTACATGATGGTTGTCTTTCCTTTGGAGGATGGGATCTTCCAAAACAATAATGAGCCTTGCCACATGACTAGAAGTATCCGCACGTGGCTGGAAGAGCACGATCAGGACCCCAAACAGCCTCAATCTCAATCCTATTGAACATCTGTGGGACCACCTCAATCGTCGTGTTCTCAGTCTGTCTCCTCCGCCATGCACCGTTCAACAGTTGTGGGATGCACTGCAGACAGCTTGGCTCCAGATACCCGTGGAGACCTATCAGCACCTGACTGAGTCACTGCCAGCTCATCTAGCTGCTGTCTGTGCTGCGAAGGGCGGTTACTCTGGATACTAGCAGGTGGTCATAATAATGTGATCGACTATGTATATATAAATATTACTGTCTGCTAGAACATTATGTTACAGACAGTTGCAACAATGCAACACTGGAAATACAATAAATACATGGGCATTAGTCCAGTTGCACCAATAACTGTCCTGAACCGAGATCCTATGATCCTGGTTCAAACATGATCTTCTGTTGGGTCCGAGTTACAAGGTATAAGTGTTGCACCAAAATGACTGGCCGAATTCTGATCGCAGATCTCCTGATCTTAGTTCAGAACTAGGATTGGCATGAAACATTGTCTGTGATTGGCTCTCATTTTGTGATGTCATTATGCAACTGCTTATTTTAAAGTTAGGAGACAATGAGTTTGTGTGGACCATATCTCTTTAGGACAAGTAAGAGGACATGTAAGAGAAAAAGAAACATTTTGTGTTTAATTAGTTACTCACTTTACAAAGACACTTTTCGTTATTTTTAATACCAATAATCTGAAGAAGGTAGTGGTTAGAAAAATAGATGCTGCGATGTTTGATTTGATTTACATAAATTAGTGGTGCATTTTCAAACTACATTTGTCTTTGACTTCTGCTCTTTCACAAGCAAAAATTTCAACAGGCATTTTACTTTTCAACATCAGCATAAATTAAGTGAGGTGGAAATGGAGCAGTGACAGAATGAAATGGCAAGGAGAACAAGACTACCCTGAGAAAACCCACCAGCCAGTGGCAACCACCACCATGTTTCCCACATACAAAAATCTGGGGTGACCCTGCTGGGAGCTGAACCCGGTTTGCCATGGTCGGAGGCATGCAGTCCCACTACTATGCTACCACAGCCCATTAGGAACAGAAGCAAATAGTACTAAAATGAAATATACCACATGTGCACGAAGTATCCAATTGATGCATTTTTAACTAATGTTGCTCTACATACTCGCCAACATGAAATAAAATTCATATGACTATTACTGATGTAAAATTAAAGTTGTACTAGGCCTATACACAACTGGTTGTCACTAACAATTAACAAACACATGACAAGTACTAACTACAAAATATAGAAAACACCTTCAACCACAGCTGTGAATGTCATAAAAAACTATGAAGCTTGACGCGTGACGCCGAGGAAACTGACGACGACTTCACAGTCGGGCAAAGTTTTACTGTGCCGGAGAGACGCGGGTTATCTATTGGGTTTGACTTTACTGGCTGCCAACTGGACCCCGGCCGGTATATAAACTGGGGCACGTGGTTTGGCGGCACGGCACAAAGACTGGTGTGGGCTTAACTGTCCTCCGCAACACTGGTTTACACACAGCCAGTGGTTTGCCTGGAGTGGACGTAGTTTGGAGTAACTCCTGACTCGGCTGCTGTTGCTGCAGGTGCCGACTGGAACTCGTGCCCAGTCCTTGGGTGAAGATGGTGCTGCGGCTGGCGGTGCTGGTGGGAGCCTGCCGAGGGCTGCTGGTGGGAGCCCGCCGAGGGCTGCTGGTCCTGCTGGGTTGGAACCACGGGTTCGATATTACTCAGTGGTACGTGGAGACCCTGGCGGAAGTCAACGATGACTGGATGCTGCTCGCCGGCGGTCTTGTAGGGTGGCTGAAATAGGGAGCGTGGAGGGACTGGGAGTTGAGGTCTCTCCAGTTGTCGGGTGGCTTGAGCGCTCGTTCCCGGGGGGTTAGACTGCAGAGGGCAGTTGGCGCTGGGTTACAGCTCGAGTTGAACTCAGAGGCAGTATCTGCCTTCCTAGCTCGCCACTTTACACCACTCCTATGGGTGTATGGCATAAAGGAAGGTAATAAAGTCGGCCACGCTAAGGAAGAGCAGGCGACGAGGATCCCTTGCTAGGTGTAAAGCCAGTCGTGTTCGTGTCCAAGCCAACCAGTCGTACCGAATTATTCCAACCGGCGACAAACAGCACGGTGGTTAGAGCGGTGGGTTACCCTGGATGTCTGACAGCGATGTGGGTGTGGACCAAAGGGGTTCGCCAGACCTCCAGAACCAGTTTTATCACTCCTTCCGGCGACAATAACAGCGCGGTGGATGGAGTGAATTGGCTGGGTTGACTGACTAGCCGCCTTGTGGATTGAGTTCCTAGTGGTTGTGGCTCTACTGTACGTGTGCACCAGGTACCTTGCCATATCCGATTCACAGTATGGGTGGCCGTCTAATGTGTGTATTTGAGACGTACGTGCGCCTGGTTAAGGGGGCCCACAATCCTACTCTAGGTTTGGCAAAAACTGTCACAAATAACGCGGTCTCCTGCTTTTCCTTGGTGGGCCGATGTCTACTTGGGATTAAAGTCACAGTCACCCTAGAAATGAATACTCAGAGGTTAGGTAACATCATGTGTTTATTCCCGTGAGGAATAGACACGGTGGCCTGTACTAACTCCTAAATAAAATTAACAGAAACGAGGTAAACTACGATAAAACCAAGTGAAGGGGATCTGGGTCTAAACTAGACAAGAGCAGATGCGGCTAGGTAGCTATAATACTAACTGACCCTAACTAACTCTAATGCTGTTGTCCAGAAGGGACTCGAGGTGTCACTACCAGAGGGGTAGTGAGTGTTAAGGAGGATGAAGACGTCTTCGAGGGTTGAAGGTCTGGAAAATCTCCTGAAGAGCGGTGGTCCTACGTGAGGAAGGCGGTTGTAGCAGAGAGCTCCAGCACACGAGGTGGTAGAGCGAGCTGCTGAGAGTCAACTAACATTTCTAGGCCATGCGTTTGCCTATATCGACGGCCGGCTGCGGCGGACCCTTCGGTCAGTCTGTTATCTTCATGCTGAAGCTCTTCCCTTAGCGGTGAGGGCCGCCATCTCTCGAGGGAGAATGGAAGCAGACTTCCTTGCTATGTGGGGTTTTGTCGACCGTGCAAGCTCAGGCGCAGCGCTGGGCCACTTGGCTGGTATCTATCACACGTGGTGTAACAGTAACATGACGTATGACAAAGGTGAAGAAGGTCTTGACTGCCGTGTCCGTGGGTGCCCCTTGCCTAGGGGCATGCTTGTAGGCTCTGGTAGCAAGTCGCCCACGGTGCAAACCCCGCCTGGGGTGACGTGATGGTACGTGAAGATGAGGCGAAGTCGTGTTTATATATATATATATATGTCGGTACACCTCCAGCTATGGCCTGCGTAATGCAATCAGCAGCACCAAAATGGTACTGGAAATTTTTATACAAAGAACTTATAACCGCACTGCTTCATATTTCTTTTTGTGTAAAATAATATCTTTCTTAAACTAAAATCTTTGTGGTTGTGCCAGAATAAAATTTTATGCCACCTAACAAAAATACACTAAAGGAGGATTTTGTGTGTTAGGACATTGTGTATTCACATAATGCTTTACAATACAAAATTGAAAACCTGCAGCTGTGGTACCAACAAATGTGTAATACGGCAGAACTCAGAAGCAATGCAATGATAACTTATTTTACCTACACACTGAGGCCATATTCCAACTGGTATGTTTAGTTAACACGGCCAGATTTTGATTACATATCTTTGTGTTTTGCGTTAGGACTATACTTCCTGATGTTATACATGAAATACATTTTAAAATAGTTTTATGCAAAAGTTTATATTTTACATACCCCTGGTTATTATCAAATTTTAAGTATATGGCTTTTCATTTATATGATATCAGGGAAGTAAAGTTTCATTTTGAATAGTTGAAAGTTGTGGTGTTCCAATTGGATCCTCACAAAAAACGAAACACAGATTACAAAAAAACAAAATCTCAAACCAACTGGAATACAGCCTGAAAATTCTAAAACCAGCCACAACTAAATTAACAATTTACGATCAACCTTATAACAAAGTCTTGTACTACATAAAATGAAGTTAGGTAATCTCATCTCTACCATCAGAAAAAATGTATTTGATATATCATTTTTGATCCAAAATATTTTATAACTACAAATACATTTTGTGCAATTTTGCGAAAAGGTGATACAGTTTAACATAACCTTATCAAACACTGAAAACTCACTTCTTACCTTCTTCGTTGAATATGTTTATCTAAAAATGACATGGTAGCCGACAAACACCATACAGGTTTGGCAGATTCTGTGCTTCCCAATGGCGAGATCTTGTTTTTTTCTCTTGGACATATCTGTCACATAAGTTCCTCCATCGCTGCTGCATAACTTCAACTACAATACAAGACATGTCATGGTTCAAGCACATTTCAATAAAAAAATTAACAAAGAAGTATAACATGCATTTTCTGATTATAAAATTACATTTAAAAACAAATTAACTAAAAGTTTATTCTGTTTATGACACACTACATGCCTCCATTTTTTTTTAACAAGGAATTAAATTTCAATAAAATGCTTTGAAATCACTTTAAGAAAACACGCGTAACCTACCTGATAATCCTGTACTTTCCGCGATGGTTGCCCACGAAGATGATTTAACAAGTTTGCTTTTAAAATCTTTATGATGTTTGTCAAATACACATGGAAAACTCTGAATAATCTGAATTAAAAAATTCATCTTCTGCATCCATTCCTAATACATTCACGCCAGCCGGTAAATAAAAACAAAAATAAAAGCATAATGATAAAATCAAAAGCCTAAAAAAACAAAATTACAGCCTTCTATACACGTTAGATATGCATGTAAAAACATTTTGGGAAAGCACATCTGCCCATATAGAAAGCGGAAACGCAATCCAAAAAACGCAAGAAGGTGAAAGCTGATCAATTCTTGCGTTGCATTTTTGTGTCGTGCATCGTTTATAAACGTATAGATTGATTTGCGATTGTTCAACATTTTCCACCTTGTGTTTCTTGCACTCTTGCGTTTGTTGCGTAGTGGTTTATAAACCTTAACAACTGGGATGATATAATCGTATGAATCCAGGCCTTGAGAAATATCTGCACCACAGTCCACAGGGAATGGAATAGGATTCATCAGATCCTTCACCACTATGCACAAGCTGTTGGGTCATGTTAGGCCATTTTAACTCCAATACACATGCGCATGCATGCGTGCATGCATGTGCATGTGCACGCACGCATGCGTGAGAGAGAGAGAGAGAGAGAGAGAGGAAAGAGAGACACACACACTGTCTCTCTCTATGCGTGTATTTTTTACTATACAAGAAAGTCTTGTATATATGTATATTTAATACATTAAATTCTTTGATTTTCTCTTTTGTGCCATGTACAATCACCCAGCATGTTTGATTATTTGTGTATATTGTTTTCTATTTCTATTTTGTCTAGGTCCGTTGGTATTGTGTTTCTTTTACTATGCCACTTTGTTTGTTTAGTATTTGTGTAATTTTGTTTATGTTGTTTGTGGCAATGACTCACTGCATTTCTGTGTTTGTTATAAGTTGATATTTTATTTGTTTATTATTACGCTTGGTTGTGCATGGGCAGAGTGCTGATATCTTTAGGTGAAACTCATTATATAAACGGCCCACCACACGCAATTTAATTAATTTGAAACAGGTCAGATTATGATACAGCCAATGTAACTGAAGTAATCTATTTATAGATATCTACTAGCTCCCATACTTTTATTAAATTTTTAATAAAGCAGAAAGGTGCACCATTGAAAGATGGTATGTTTACCGAATTTTCATGATATCTAGTAATAAAAGGTGTTCAAGCCTAAAATTTCAAAAAAATTCTCTAAAATTATTTTTTTAACAAAAATTAGGTAAATATATTACTTTTGCAGACCGTTCCACTTACCCTAATAAAATTGTAATACATGCAAACTCATTATTTTTAGATGTTCAAAACAATTTATTATACTTACTGGAAACTTATACGATGGTATTACCATCACACAAGAACTTTGTAATGTGGACCGTAATTATATTACTGTTTACTTTCTCGTCAGTGCAACAATGTTTCTTGCATTAGATAAATGAAACGACTTACTCTGAAGTCCAAACCAAAACTTTTGGTATATTTTTAAGAGGATGTTCACACATAGTGAAGTAGTAAATTCAAAATATCATTTATTACTAATGAATATATAATTATTAACAGTTTTGTTATAAAATTATATTAAATTATTTTTTCAATTAGTAGTACTCTGTGACTTCAGCGCTCCTATGAATTCACAGCAGAAACCCATGCAATACCTATTGGGTACTTTCTAAACTATAATGTATGCTCTCAAAAAGCTATTGAAGTTGCACGAGGCTGCACGCATGTAAAACATTAAATATTTTTTTCTCGCATTACAAATAGTAAACAAACACATTCCAAAGATTACATACGCAGTAACACATGTGGCACTTCAAAATAAACTACAGTAGTTAGACAACAAACAGCCTCAATGTGCTAGTAACAACGGCGCAAAGTGAACTCTAAAAAACTGGAATGCGTGCAGTAATCTATGGCTGCAGCACCAGATGTTCCTTTACATTGACAGTTGTACATAAAATTGTGTGAAACGAAAGTGTGACCTCTATATTGTTACGTTCAAACATACCGTTTTCATAAAATATCTAGCCTCGTAAATTATGGCAGATGGTGTAGCTGATGTTAAAGTCCAAAAATTTACTATCATTTAAACATTTCATGTAAAAAAGAAAAGGCAAGGGCAAGTGTAAAGTGTGCAAGATGCACTTGAATAAAAAAAAAATAAGTACTCGAACCCAACCCCAAACTACCAACAAGGTCAAAGTGTTCCGGGACTGCTAAATATTATGACTACACCCCTGCAAAAAAGAATTAACATACATATTATGTATTATGTTTGGCTTCTTTTATAAATTTAAATTTAACACATTACTAAGATTTTAGGAAAAACATAATAAAAACACAAAAGCTAACAACCATTTTTTTTCTAAACAATGAGGTTGTTCTTTATGCTGAAACAGGAATGGTATTTCAATAGCGCTGCGTTTATAATTGTATGGTTTAAAAGGAACAAGAAAATCATTCTGCAGTATTCCGTTAGGAGGAAAAAACTTTTAAAATAAATGCTCTACAGTTATATTTACAAATTCTGTTACATCATGACTTTCTTGCAAACTTACAGCAGAAGAGCTTATGATTATTGTACTTGTTATTACTTGCACAGTATTTCTGTAGCAGATCAAGCTGGCTGCTGACAAAGCACCGGATGCACTCTGTCTGCGTGGTTATCAACAGACTCCCCCACTTTGCGCTCCACTTCTACAATATTTCTCGCATTACATTGAGATTATTGCTGATGTACCAATTACCAAGAGGTAGAATTAAAGAGTGAACTTGGAGTGGCAATTCCAACACAAATTTCTTAAATTTTAAAATGTTTTATCCTTAGAAAGACATGTTTTGTGAGCATACAAAGCATACCTCAAATGTTAAAAATTTGTTTTAAAAAATATTTTTTTCAATGACAGGATGATTTTTAGCAAATAATTCTAAAGTATAATAATTATTAAATATTTGAATAAAATACAGGAACACTACATCAGACAATTGTTACGCGATGGATGCATGTTACAAAGTGTGTTTGCAAATCTTTTTTAAAGTCAAAATTAAGATTTTTTTATTTGATAAAGTTTACTTTGATAATTTTATTAATAAACTAGGAACCTTATTCTTTATGTAATAATATACCAAATCATTTTGTAAACAGGTGCATTATTACTAATCAAACATGCTGAGAATTTCCTGCCACGTAGTAGACAAAGCCCTTAAAATTTGAAAATTCATCTCTGTTAAATTTTGAGACAGAAGGGTGATTTTTGTGTTGAAATGTTCCTAATTTTGTCCTCTAACAGAATAAATAAAAACGTCAATTTCGAATTCGCCCGACAAGATGTCCCTTTACCTTTTCCGCATCACATTAGGAATTTATTCTGAAGATGTTTATACATTTATCTTTTTTAAGTGGCTTAGTGTACAAAAAAATTATTCTTAAAGTTAAAATTATTAAATTAAATTGTTATACAAGTTTGAAAGACTAAATAAAGTAAAGTAACTAGAGTTTAAGTTCGGTGTGGAGAAAAAAAAACACTGTAACAACAATCAAACCTGCAAAAAATACTCATTTCAACATGGAACTTTTTAACAAATTTAATGGAAATGTGTTGTGCTTGCACTAGAAAAACAATAAAGTTATTAAAAAAAATGTTATATTTTTCTAAAAGAGACGAAGGCTTGACAAGCAGTCCACATTTTCAATTTACCTAATGAAAAGAAACTCCAACAGGAAATTCAATACACTTATAACATGATACTTTAGAAATCTTCTATAACAGTAAAAATGCCTGCTTCATGTTATTGTTGAGTTCAGAAAAAAAATTGAGAACAAACTTTTTCCTTACGATTTCTTCACCACACATTTATTTTCTTAACTCCCTAAAACCAAAATAATTTAAATATTTCATAATATGGATATTTGGTATATACACAAAAATATCAAACATACTGAGTAACTGAGGAATAAAACCTGATTTGTCATTAAACATACTTATTTTTCTAAAGCTATACATATTATAAAACTCAACGTCTCTCTGTCTGTCAGTGCACTATCACTCAAGAACCACTTAACCGATTTACGTGTTTTTTTATTTTTATATTCATAGCTATGTTCTTTGGCCAGATTTTAGTATATATTTTGTTACGTAAAGTAACATAAGAAATAAGCAGTGACGATAATAGTGAACCACGTCGGAAAAAGTTTGCCGCCAGCGCGCTCTTGCAATACGCTGTCTAAACAGTTAAAGATGGAACAATATCATGTAGTAAAGAATTGTGTAGAATAAAAAGACNCGCTGTCTAAACAGTTAAAGATGGAACAATATCATGTAGTAAAGAATTGTGTAGAATAAAAAGACCTAAAAAAAAACTCAACAGTACCATATATCTATCTATAACAGAGAAATACTAATAAGCGTTTTTACCATTTCATTTCTCANAAAAAAACTCAACAGTACCATATATCTATCTATAACAGAGAAATACTAATAAGCGTTTTTACCATTTCATTTCTCAATATGTATGTTTAAATTTAAAATATTTATCTAATGATTATTTATCTCATAATTAACACTAAGTAAAATTGAACTTTATTTTTAAAAAACTTAAACAATAATTCTGTAGTCCACGCGAGCAGAGCCGCGGGCACAGCTAGTTAAGTATAATAATATTAAAATGACACTTTATATTTTCACAACAAATGTTGCAAGCACAATCTTATAACTTGGGCATATATGACAGTTACCATGTTCATCAACTCTGGACCCTTCACGGAAATGAAGTTGATGCCAGCCTCGTTTGCAACTGCCTTGGCCAGCAACGTCTTGCCACAACCAGGTGGTCCGGCGAGCAGAACCCCAGAAGGTGCCGAAATGCCCACAGAAGCAAAGAGTTTGGGGTACTTCACTGGTGCCTACAAATGCCAAACAAAAAACCTTGATGCATTTTGAAAACACATACGAAATTAAAGTAATCTCTAAGGCTTCCTTATTATAAACTTGATCATTTTTAGAAATACTACTGCAGTGGTCCTTATAAGCACGTAACACACATTATACGNTTCCTTATTATAAACTTGATCATTTTTAGAAATACTACTGCAGTGGTCCTTATAAGCACGTAACACACATTATACTATTTTATAATAACATTTTATTTTATTCGTAGATAAACAAGCTTTAATGTACATGGTAATACAAAGCTGGTGCAAGTTTTACCAATGTGGCAACAAAACCTAAAAGAAATATTATTATGATTGCGTAAGTTATAAATGCAACAAAAAATCGAATGTGGTGATATGGTGGTGAAACTTGCTTTGGACACAGGAAAATGGACACAAAGAGTGTAAACCATTTGGAATAAATCAACAATAAAATAATGGAAAGTGTGAGTCAGGCAGACAGTAGTGTGAGCCTATAAAATCGCAAGATACTGAGGAAAACATGATAATTTGCAGGTTTGGGTGAAACTTTTTTTTGATTAAAGTTTTGTAGCAATGGTGTAGTTGAATTCAACTCAGAAATACTCACCTTTAGTAATTGATAAAGTCCAAAAAAATTTCAGAGACTAATTATTTTTTTATTTTTTTCAAACAAATACTGGTCAGGTTGTTTCTGTTTTCAGTGCTATGGTAAAGGAATAAGCAAAACAGATAAACAAGTGTTTTGGAATAAAAAGAAAGTTTTCTGCTTCATCCCGTTGGCTGACCTGCTTCGAGCAGCAACCATGAATATCAGAAATTGTTTCACAAGAGAAGCTTAGTACTAATAAAGAAGCAACTACAACACAGAGCAGAGAGTTTTCTAATTGTACATTTCACAAATTTTCCAAAGAAAATACATTTTCATGTTTGTGGTCTTAGTTTGTAAAGTATTTTGAATTTTACAATTATGAAATCATTTGAAGACTGAAAGGTTGCTTTGGATAAAGGCTTTTGTCCATTTTTCGTAATTTTACACGAGAAAGGCGTTTTTTATAATGATATTGGTGTTGATGCTGAGACAATGTGTACACTATTACATTACACAAATGCCATGGAAATGTGTGCCCACGATATAGTTCACAGGCAATGTATAGTTTCCTCAGAATTTATTTTCAATATAAAAAAACATGAACTTAAGCCTTTATTCAAGAAAATTCACATAAAGACGAGACCTTTGTTGATGCATATGAGCCAATATCCCAAACTATGGAAGTACAATTAAAAGAAATTTATCAATATTTGGTAAAATTAAATTTTCAATGGGACTATAACACATAAGCCATCATCCAAAACAAAATATTTGTTCATGCTGGTCTGATTAGGGCATTTTGAGAGAATACTATACACCTCCAGAACAACTTGCACAGACATGAACCCTTATCCTCTAATCCTAAATATGCTGAAAAGTCAGTATCCCAAAAGTGTGGACATGAGAGTGGCACTTTAACCTCATGCACTATTGAAACCAGACAAAACCAGGCACTGAAGCCATCAATATTTAATTGACATGTGGCTATATCTTTTTAAATCAACAATTATTAAAGCTGCACATTCACTGTGAAGGAAATAATTTTCCAACACAGTAATCAAAATTATACTAGTTTCATCTATCAAAAATTGTCGAAGTGTCCACATGTTCTGAGTAATGCATGCATTAAATGACAATTAATACAGTGGACTCCCCATCTACCATTTTTCAGGGAACTGTCAAAAAATTTGCGTACATGCAAGATTTCAATAGATGAGGGTTCTGACATGTACATCAATAAAATACAACTTCTAACCTTATTAGTCTTGATTTTGAGTATAATTTGAGCTTCACATTTTCTGTGAATAAAGTTTAGCTAATAAACACAAAAACGGGAATTAAAAAAATTTATTACTGTATTTGTATTACTGTAAATAACACATTAAAAAACATTTCACCTCAACTTGTTTAAATAAACAATACATCTCCGACACCAAATGCAAGCCGATCTAAGACTTTGAGAACCTCAGAAAATGAAAATAATATGACAACAAACGCAGGTCAAATTTTGAATGTCTGGCACACACTCGATCAGCTGAGAGCATATGGAGAGATTATTGATCGATTAGTGTGTTTGCGGTGGCAGATCGGAGAAGGGGAAGCGGTGGGAGGAGTGAAACCACACTCCTCCACGCCGCTAGATGTTGGCGACACCTTGCACACGTGCCAAATGTTTGACATTTTAAAGTAATTAATTATATTTCACTGCAAAAAAAAATGTAATTTTCAGACAGAAATTAATAAATAAGGCAAATAGAATTTATTTCTTCACAGTCTTTAATAATTAATAATTCAAAACCACGTCGTCTAATTTTCTCGTACACACACCAGTCACAAGTTACGCTGCACTTGAGCTCTGTGCTTACTGCTTGGTCATTATTAGATAACAAAAGGGGTCGAACAGGTCCTTACAGGATATCTGTTTATTCAAACGACACAAGTCTATTGAAATAAGTTAATATAAATCCTCCGATTTCGCTGTAGGAAGTTACTGCAAATGAACTTTACGCTTGGTAATACCATTCGCTTGATGTTCAAACAATTTTTGGCGACAAGGGGAGGTCAAGTATAATTATGCTTCTGGGCATATAATTTTATCCGCGAAGATGGCGTCCGTTGAGTTAAACTAATATTTTGTTTTAAAATCATGTTGATTTTACGCCAAATACAATTAAACATCAACTTTACGGGGAAAAAAGACCTTTAATCACAAAAGAAAACATCTTTGCAAATAATAATTCCTCGTCAAAGTGGAATGTGTAATGTTTTCAGGCGAAACCATTTGCTTTGAAATACTAGTGATGTTAGGTGCGACTATTTTGAGCAATGGATAATCTTGTTATATGATCGCTAGGCACACTTTACTTGCTCCGCGGCCAGGTGTGTAAGGGATAACAGCCAAGAGAGGACGCACTTTTTTTTTTTTGCTAGATGACAGATTCCCCTCTCAAAGGCATGTAAGAGGAGAACAAAGGGTTTGCGGCTGTGAGAGAAAGAGGATGCTAGGTCGCCACGCTGGTTGCAAGGTAATCGCTTCCCCTCTTGTCAGGCATGTAAGGGGAGGAAGCAAACCAGACTCGCATGTCGCACCTAGAGATGGTAACCTTCCAGCTTTTCAGGAACCATTCCAGTACATAAAAAAAACTTTCTTTTAAAAAGTTTATTTCAGAACGGTTTATAACATACTCACCGTATTCTGAATGTAATCGTGGTTTTAGTAATTAGGGAGGGATATATATACCTTACACAAAAACTTCCCGATTAAGTGAATGTATTACTGCTGTGATGCAACTGCAACTACTTCGACACTGTACGTAAGAAAATATATGGTGAAAGAAATGTCATTAATATTTGTGTAATTGTNCTGTACGTAAGAAAATATATGGTGAAAGAAATGTCATTAATATTTGTGTAATTGTGTCACAATTTAAATTATCGCAGAAAACTGAGGATTAACAATTGTTTTTCAGATTATCTTCCACTGTAATTATTTTATACCTACTCTTTAAGGCATTATTATTTCACGTCACTCGACTTAGTAAAATTATGTCCACAGAAACAAAGGCAGATGATACTGCAAGGGAGAGATTTAGTTAGAGAAAAAACCATAACACGTATTCTGACATATTTTATCCTTACTGGTAAGTCTGAGCAAAACATTTTGATCTTAAAAATACTCTTGTTGTGGTGTTCGTGTGCCGATAAAACTATTTACTGAAAAATTACTCACATTTCTGTTACACTGTGGGTTTGGTATTATATTTCATGTGTTTACAACAGTTCCGATACTGTGGGTGTTTCAGTTCATTCCCTGGAACCGTTCGTGAGTTCACAAAATTTAGAGACAAAGATTTATTCAGTCTCCGGAACAGTTCATTCGCCGGAAGCGTAACCAATACTCAAGGAATACAAATTTTAAGGTGTGGTTTATAATTTTTTCTCTGATTAGAAATTAAATACAAAAAAGATGAACAAACTTTGTGTATTTTTTGTACATAAGTGGTTGAATGGTGCGGCGTTCTGACCAAACCATTCATTTTTGCTTGCTCGGAACTCTTAATTCCAATTCTAGTTCCAAAGAACGGTTCCGAAATATTCCCATCCCTAATCGCACCACGCCATAGAACATTGATAATCGGCGGTGTGCATNTCCAAAGAACGGTTCCGAAATATTCCCATCCCTAATCGCACCACGCCATAGAACATTGATAATCGGCGGTGTGCATGACTTATTTCACATCCAATTACTAGAAGTTTGCATAAACAACCAGCTTAAAAAAGATCGTTGTGGGAAATCTTAGGTGAAGGGTCCGAAATATATTACCATTGACACAATATCCAATAAACGATACAAACTAGTAGCTTTATCATTATTTATATAAGAGTTTTGCCGGGACCATCAAAAATTAACTATGGATACGGTTTATTGGTACATGAGTTTTCGGTACGAGAGTGCACTGTATTAACAAATGTGCTTGCTTAGAACAAACAAATGTTTGCAATAATTCTGGGAACTAATACTTAATATTACCTTTTCACCACTGTACATATGTTACTTATAATGAGAAAACTTAAGGTAATGCTGCCTAACTACAGTCAACTCTCAAAACTATAACTTTCAGTTGCCGGGAAAAAGGTTGTTACTATGAAGGGGTCATTATTGGAATCTGAACAGATTATGACCCACGCCCAACAGCTGTATGTAAAAATTACATTAAAATTTTACTTAGACCATTTTTGCACTGATTTAGCAGGAAATTTAACATTTTCATATCTTCCAAGAGAAATTTTACACTAGACATTCCTAGAGATCTACCCTTTGTCGCCACACAAGCGCAGCATAACTTTTAGCAAGTGCGAACTCCATTTTCACTAGCTTCTTGTAGTAAAAATATTAAGAGGATTTTATTATTTAAATGTTAATTTTGTAAAGTTGTAGCCATCAAAATCGAAGACTGAAACTCACAGCTTGCACTCACTTGGCAGAAACATGAGACTTAAATAAAAACGCCATAATAAAAAAAAGAAGACAAAACGAATGTTGAATAACTTCCTCCAAGATTTATTGAAGTTAATGCATTCCACATATTTCACACAGCAGATACACAAAACAGTTAGTGATACGAGTCAGACAGATTACGAGAACTGCGTTGCAGAGTTCATTACTTAGGTCACATGCCCATCACGGCAACCGCGGTCCCACGTAGTGGACAGGCAGCTGAAATGCCTTGTGCAAGGTCCAAGTTAGCAATTGCAAATGAGAAGTGGGAAATTGTTATAATAATAATAATTATTATTTTTAAATGGCGGCTCTCCATATCTTGCCACACCAGCGTGAGCCCCTTCACAGTTCTGTGGGCCCTCTGGCATGTATGCTAGTAGCCAGGTTGGTAGGAGTATGGGATGGGTCTTAGAGCAAGCTCTATAAGCCTTAAGTTGGAGTTACTATGTTATACATGGACGCTTGCATCGCAGCTATAGCAGGGTTGTCTGGAGCCACGGCCGCAATGGGAAGTGGAAGCAGCTGCTCACGGCTCAACTCTACAGCGCACCACCCCAACACCTCACATCACTGCACCAAAAACATAACCAAATAAGGGCATCCCATAGTGCAACTCTTATCATGCGCTCCCATTACTACCTAAAAGGCATTGCGTGGTACAAAAAGTCCCTTCGATGCTGGTGCGAACACCATCGCAACCACTTTCCCCCATGAGCCAAACTATGCCCACATTAAACCACAATATTTCTAGAACATACTTGAGAACATCTATGAACATCTTAATGGCTCTTATCTCTAATCTCTCACACAAATTGAACTACAACTTTAGAAAAAGAAAACTCATGACACACACGCATACTAACACGCCCAAAACGTCTCAAATACTGAAAAATAATTACATTTACTCGCAAAACAATTACTATTAACTGCACCATTACAACTTATTATGACAGGTTCATTACCCAGTCCAGTGCGGGTATTACACACACACACAATATTGAGGGTGGTAAAAGGTAGATGTCCAAATGCATTTACAATTAGCATGGCTCCCCTCATTCTGAATGAGCAGTGTGCAAAGGAATTAAGTGACGTTGCCGAGGTGAGACGTGAGAGGAAGGCTTGCCCTCACTCTAGCAGCAGAGCTGTGCATGCGCGCTCCTGAGCAATACTGCTGTCTTGGCGGTTAGCGACCACGGACCACAGACTGCTGGCCTTGTACACTGGTGGGCAACACAACATACGGTGATTTCCCTTTCCCCTCTTGGCTGTATCACGCTCATTTCTTAGCTTATGATTTTATTTTATTTATAAAAAAAATGTTTGGTGACATCTTTGTAGCTATCCAAGCTAGGAATAATATATTGGTTTACTGGTATCGCACTCACACGAAAATGCTTAAAAAAACAAATAACTATACAGTAACCCCTAGGCAGTCATGGAGGTTACGTTTTTCAAAAACAATGTGGCTGAGAAAACTGTGGTAGAAGAATACAGGTTCTTATGGGGAACAAACGGATAGCTCATTCCTTAAGGCATTGTTCAAATTGGCACTTTTAGTTTACTAAAAAATCACATGACCCAAATTAGTTAACTAAAATAATGATGCATATGATATTTTAGTATTTAATTTTTAGTAACTAACTAAACCTACTAAAATATTAAATTACCAAGTTGCAACCATTGCTGAGTGACTATTAATGGCATCCGAATTAAACAATTCTAAATACTGAAATACCAATATACTAAATGGTCAATTTGAACATAGCCTAACTGATGTATCGGCATCCAGCATTTACCAGATGAATAGTAATGACACACACTTGTAAAGTTACACAACTTTTCAGGCCATTAATAGTCTGTAATTTTACTGATCTGAGAGAGTGATTTACAGCCTGGCTGTGTAGCGTAATTTGGCTGTGAATCACTGTGCCGGTAGCTTGCAGACACATTGAAACAGTATTCAGTCTCTACTTCCGACAGTGGAAAATTTCCAAAAAAACACAGTTCCCCCCCTTCCTTGTCAGTGGTCAAAGTGGCAAAATGAGAGGGTTTGCATAAGCAACATACAGCAATTACGTTATTCTTATTATATTTCTGTGGTCAAAGTAACTTCGACTACTTTTATAAACTTCCCCAATTATACCACAGAATACTGTAATAAAACTGACCATAATAGTCCCCAAGTACAAAAATATAAAAAAAAAGTATTTAAGTTAATATACAAAACCCCTTAAATTCAAATGGAAATTACTTCATAATACAATAAATTTTAAATGTTATATTAAAAAGCCCCGTAGTAAAATAACTATCTTTANTTTTTAAATGGCGGCTCTCCATATCTTGCCACACCAGCGTGAGCCCCTTCACAGTTCTGTGGGCCCTCTGGCATGCTAGTAGCCAGGTTGGTAGGAGCATGGGATGGGTCTTAGAGCAAGCTCTATAAGCCTTAGGTCGGAGTTACTATGTTATACATGGACGTTTGCATCGCAGCTATAGCAGGGTTGTCTGGTGCCATGGCCGCAATGGGAAGTGGAAGCAGCTGCTCACGGCTCAACTCTACAGCACACCACCCCAACCCCTCACATCACTGCACCAAAAACATAACCGAATAAGGGCATCCCATAGCGCAACTCTTACCATGCGCTCCCATTACTACCTAAAAAAGGCATTGCGTGTTCGACGCTGGTGCGAACACCATCGCAACCACTTTCCCCCATGAGCCAAACTATGCCCACATTAAACCACAATATTTCTAGAACATACTTGGGAACATCTATGAACATCCTAATGGCTCTCATCTCTAATCCCTCACGCAAATTGAACTACAACTTTAGAAAAAGAAAACTCATGAGACACACACATACTAACACGCCCAAAATGTCTGAAATACTGAAAAACAATTACATTTCCTCACAAAACAATCACTGTTAACTGCACCATTACAACTTATTATGACAGGTTCGTTACCCAGTCCTTTGCGGGCTTAACACACACACAATATTGAGGGTGGTAAAAGGTAGATGTCCAAATGCATTTACAATTAGCATGGCTCCCTTCATTCTGAATGAGCAGTGTGCAAAGGAATTAAGTGACGTTGCCGAGGTGAGACGTGAGGGGAAGGCTTGCCCTCACTCTAGCAGCAGAGCTGTGCATGCGCGCTCCTGAGCAATACTGCTGTCTTGGCGGTTAGCGACCACGGACCACAGACTGCTGGCCTTGTACACTGGTGGGCAACACAACATACGGTGATTTCCCTTTCCCCTCTTGGCTATATCACACTGATTTCTTAGCTTATGATTTTATTTATAAAAAAAATGTTTGGTGACATCTTTGTAGCTATCCAAGCTAGGAATAATATATTGGTTTCCTGGTATCGCACTCACACGAAAATGCTTAAAAAA
>NQII01009911.1:20650-34205 GCA_002778355.1 Clitarchus hookeri
TGTTGGAGCAAAGCTGCTTCTCTCTTACAAGGCAAGAAGTCTACCCTTTTATTTCTTCCGTGTCGTTCTCTGGAACAATTTCCAACAGTCAATAAATGTAGAAGGTGCCCCTCAGTGACGTCACATAAGCACGCATGCTAACAGAAGGTCTTGAAGATGGGGGAAGAGGTGAGGAGTGAACCGAAGACAGAGCGAGCAAGCCAGCTATCGCCCGATATTGTACCAGTGCTCGCTCAAGCAGCAGTACAATGGGTCACCAAACACCAGGTAAGGTTCACGTCCCCGATGTTAACGACACTCGCGTAATTGTCCGTAGACCAGCAATCGCAGGACATTTTTCTTTAACTAGGTGCTCTTTGTTCTATGTGATACCGTCACACCACTCAACCCGCTAATATTGGTGAGGCAGCTGCTATTTACCAAGTGCATTTTCAATGGTTTCTCTCTGGAATATCAGCAAAAGTGTTATTGAAATATTATTTAATTATAATAGAAACATAAATATCCTCGAGGGCATATAAGACACCTTGTTGTCGCCAAATACCGTAATGCATAAGCACCGAGCCTGAGTGTCGTGTACTCATCGCAAGTTAAAGTATGTGGTTTTGAATTATTAAAAATCAAACAGAAAGAAATCTAATAACCATATCACTCAGCTCTGCTTCAAAAATTACAATATTTTAAGGAAATTATTATTAATCATGTATATACAATCCCTAAGTGTGCATGGCATCTACTATGAATAAAGGAACTATGTTGGCAAGTAAAAAATCAGCCTTAAGATGCTTGTTTTGATAACCAAGAAACAGAGAACATAACATATTTTGACGTGTATAGGCCATGTGCGTGTATAGGTAGCACCAGAAGTTTTTAATGAAAAATTACGGATAATTAATATTTCACGTATAGGCCGCACTGAATTTTTGTATTTCCATAAATATTGCTGGGCCTCATCGGCCAATGCGGAGACCAGCCAGTGCTACAACAGTAAACTAATTAGTTTGCAATTGGGTGCGTCATTGCAGGACCGGCCGGCCTCTGCCTGCTGGAAAGTGGCAACAGCACAGTATTCTGCCAGACAGAGCCAAGGGCGCTGCAGGGGAGAGGATTTTGACCTTGTCGCATCCTCTGTCGCCATAACCCCTTCCACCCCCTTTCCCATTGCTTTCACTTATCAGTGTCGCCCGAGTGTCGCTTGTTTCCTCCCCTTCTTGTCCTTGTATACTTTGTTTGCAATTTTCAATTAGTTAGAGGCATTGTTAATGAGAGTTTTGAGTCATGCTGTTGTGCAATAACGTACTTGTATTACTAAAGTGAGTGTTTAAACCCGGAAATGGGAAAGGACAGAGCTAGTTACAGGTCGAACTTCAAGTTAAAAGTTGAGCTGTATGCATAATAACACGGTACCCAACTAGCATGAACTCTAATTACAACATTAATAAATGCCAAGACGATTAAAACAATTATTTGACTAGAATGAATTACTTGAGCAATTATAAAGGAAGGCAGATGTTTGAGCCCGGTAAAGNCTGCAGGGGAGAGGACTTTGACCTTGTCGCATCCTCTGTCGCCACCACCCCTCCCGCCCCCTTCCCATTGCTTTCACTTATCAGTGTCGCTTGTTTCCTCCCCTTCTTGTCCTTGTATACTTTCAGTTTGCAGTTTTCAATTAGTTACAGGCATTGTTAATGAGAGTTTTGAGTCATGCTGTTGTGCAATAACGTACTCGTATTACTAACGTGTGTGTTTAAACCCGGAAATGGGAAAGGACAGAGCTAGTTACAGGTCGAACTTCAAGTTAAAAGTTGAGCTGTATGCATAATAACACGGTACCAGACTAGCATGAACTCTAATTACAACATTAATAAATGCCAAGATGATTAAAACAATTATTTGACTAGAATGAATTACTTGAGCAATTATAAAGGAAGGCAGATGTTTGAGCCCGGTAAAGTCTCAGTTTTATAAAAGGAACACATTAAAAAGTACCATTTAAAAACTATTTAAAAGATTCAGATTTTGGCGGAAGCAGTCAAACAACCCGTCAAAGCTCCGACCAAAATAAAATGTACAGATTAAACACCATTTAAAAATGTAAACATGACAGCCCAATGTGAGTGTTGTGGACATCAAATTTACTTAAAAAAGAATTAACTCTTGGACAGCGAACACGGCCATACACAACACGTTAAAACAGGGCGACACAGCAACACGAGGTTACAGTTAAATTGAAACAAAATTTAGATGGACAACTGAAACCACAATTTTGAATAAACTCTAGCATTACTGCTTACCCCAGCCAAACACAACTTTGCCACACAAAACACTAAAACATTTCAAACAACCTTACTAACACACAACATTTTTGTCCACGACTCACAGTTTAATTTGTTCTATGTTCGGCACCTCAGGCGATCACACTAAATTAAAGGGAACTCCATCACGGCTTCACGTCCTACAGGACAAGTGCGGCAGTCAAATCATTGTAGAATTCTTCAGGCAACACGGGTAAGGCGACGGCAGGCCATAGAATAGAAGAAGTGCCAGCCGTGCAATGATTTAAATAAGCTATCTGAATTGTATAAAAAATTATGACGCAAGAGCGGAGGGGAAATTGACGGAGAAGAATAGGGGAGGAAAGAGGAGGGGATCTGAGCCAAGCAAAGAGTATGCCACCGCGTTGTGTTGAAACCAAAGAAAATGTCTTGCGCGACGGGCGCTAGCGTCACAATATGAATACAACATTCTTATTATTGAATGTAAGGGAATTATTTTTCATATCCAGAATCAACTGTATTTATATAAAAAAAAATTTTTTATTATTTTATATACCAAAATATGTCATTTTCTCATCATTTAAGTCATAATGAATAATTATCTAACATTTCATTAATTTTCTCCTTTTTTCTTCTAAAATCCAGTGACCTCACTTCCTGAGGCACTTCATTTTCTTAATATTTTCCAGACCTCCAGTGGGAGACCCTGAAATTCCATAATGAATAAAACATAATATCTTATTAGCTATCCATTTATATTAAAGATTTAAATAGGAAACAACAAAATTTTTTTTATATTAAATTGTTTTAAATCATTAACTACATTCTTCATTATATTAATCAACTCCACTAAATGTATTACATTTTATTCCAAATAAAGCCAAATCTTCCTTACCAGCATTAATTAATTGGTTCGTACATTTATTGTATTCATAAAATGTATCATTTTTTTAAAAATACAATAATCTACATCGGGATGGTTACTATCACAAATAAATTTTTAATTTGTATGTTTTCCCCAAATCTTGAAAGCCTTTTCTGTTATTTTAATTATTGTGTTATTACCCAATGCAAAATGCCATTTAATATTAATTTTATTCCATTTTATTGAAGTTGTAGAAAGATTTGAAACTTCATCTTATACACCACATCTTGGTTTATATTTATTCATTTTAAAGTTTCTTCATCTAATGTACCAGTTATTTCCAAGTTGTTATATTCATGATAAATTTTTATTAAAGCATCACTACATATATATGTAGTTTAATCAATTTTCGATAATAAATTCTTATCAATATTTAAATACCCATACATATTTAAGTATACTTGATTACACATCAAGTTTGATTTTCATTTAGACACTAAATTGTAAATATTTTTAACATTATTAAAAATATTACTTAAGCCTTAATTTATACAAAATTAACTTTATAGGAAAAAAAATTTAGTTCAACAGTAAATAGGTTTAACAAAAACAACAGATATAAAATTGTTCGTACATCTGTTCAAATTGTAATAAAATCTTTAATCCTATTTCTATATGTTTTATTATTATTTTTCCTATTCATATGTATGGTAATAAAATCAAATTCTTTACTCCAACACTTGGAACATATCTCTTTGAATTTTTGATAACTCATATCACCTGCCGAAAAATACATAAAAAGTTGGCATAATCTCTTACTAACTGTTTTGGAACTTTTGAGTAGGTTTGAGTTAAATAAAAGGAATCAATATTTTTGTGCCTACCTCTACTAAAATATTCTCTTATGACATCTTATGTATCTAAAATTACATCATTAAATATAACTACATAATTATTTATACACTAATCTAAAGAGATTATTTCTTCATTAGTATTAAAAAAGTAAGCAATTTTTCTTTTAATTTTTTGGATACCTGTTTAAAATCATTGTGTAATTGAATATATTTTGGTTGATTTAAACTTTTTTGAGGAAACACACAACTTATTAAAGCTTAACCATCCACTTTTGTATAAACCAATTAATCATTAAATTAGTTTTTCCACGGTTTGATGAGCCAACTATAATTGCTACAATATTGTCAGGCAATATTTCACCATTCTTTTTATTTATTTATTAATTTAAGTAGTTTTTCTCTAGAAATCAAAACACCAATTTAATATATAATTTTTTGACACTATAAATGAATAATAAAGTATTCAAAATGACAGGTACAAATTCTGTGTTGGGGAAGAAGTTACACAATGATTTTATTCATAATGATCACGCATTGATTAGATTTCATACAAAATATTTGGCTCCAAACATAAATGATGATAAAATAACACTAACTGATTTGAATAGATCAATTACCATTCCTAGAGGTCAATATGATATTGATTCATCAAAAGAAACGCGAACACCACAATAAGAGTATTTTTAAGTTCAAAATGTTTTGCTCAGACTTACCAGTAAGCATAAAATATGTCAGAATACGTGTTATAGTTTTTTTTCTAACTAAATCTCTTCCTTGCAGTATTATCTGCCTTTGTTTCTGTGGACATAATTTTACTAAGTCGAGTGACATGAAATAATACTGCCTTAAAGAGTTGGTACAAAATAATTACAGTGTAAGATAATCTGAAAAAACAATTGTTAATCCTCAGTGTTCTGCGATAATTTAAATTGTGACAAAATTACACAAATATGTTGTTAAAATGTGATGTTTCAATTAGAGCAATAGAAAAAGTATGCATTATTTTGCTTCTTTAAAACAAAATATAATGATTTTTTTAGAATATAGTGGAAATATAGCAACTGGGAAGCGATTTAAAATCTATGAATTGAACTTGCGGGAGAGAAGCATGAGATGAAATAATTTGCGTCCAAAATCACAATAATCTCTTCTGGCAGAGTGAAATATATTTGTTTCAATGGAAGACCATTTCTAATGAAGACAAAATTAAACCACCTACTGAAAAAAATTTGCTACTGAAGTGGTTTAACCCGAGGCATCATATGTATACCAATAATTTTTCAAAATGTTAAGTATCGAGTGTCGGTAAAGGTATCAAGAATCGAAAAGCTAAGTTATAGAATTGATCAAGGCATAACTATTGAGAAAACTTGGGTATCAGCCCATCACTATTAAATAACTGTTCATAATGAAATAGTAAATATGTTTAAACAACTGTATTCTGTATTTGTTTTGCACCTTATGGAGAAATGCAGGACAATGAAATACTGTACTAGTGATACNTTGTTTTGCACCTTATGGAGAAATGCAGGACAATGAAATACTGTACTAGTGATACATGCAGGAAACTGTTACAATGTTAGTAACTAGCTTTAGAAGGAAAACAAGCATACTGACCAATATTGCAATCTGCAACGCCTCCCTGATGTCATGCAGAGCTCCCACATCTTCCCACGTCACNCAAGCATACTGACCAATATTGCAATCTGCAACGCCTCCCTGATGTCATGCAGAGCTCCCACATCTTCCCACGTCACATCAGGTGCAGTTGCGAAGCCCTCTCTCTTGGCTGAAGGACAAACTTTCTTCAGTGCTACAATGAAATCCTGCTCTGTTATGGACAAACCTTCCAACTGCTTATCTGACAGTGGAGGCTGCTTACAAAGCCATCCACAAAGATTATCGTCTCCAATATTCTCCACATTATCCAACGACTTTTCCTTCTTAGTTTTAATCTCGGCCACCGCACACAAGCCATTCACTTTGTTACCAGCTGAATCATCATCCGATATTTCCATATCTGATGAACTACTGTTTCTATTCTGATTTTTACTGCCTAGAGTCTGCTTGGTATTTTCAAAATACCTATAACATAAAAATAGACAGTTACTCCATGTGTGTTTAAGTAATGTAAATGTACAGAGAAGACTTAGTTTTACAGACCTCTAGTTGCAGATATTAGATTAAAGGGCAACTTGGACAGGAAGGAAATAAAAAATTAGCCTAGATGCATTTGGTTTTATTTTACATGCACAGACAACTATGTTTTTATTTTACATGCACATATGGCTATCTACAGATGTGTTGAAGGTCACGTTTGCTTGTAAACTGCAATAGAGCAAAGTCCTAATTTACATTCTCTGCACTAAGAGTAATTACTTATATTTTTNAAAAATACAATAATCTACATCGGGATGGTTACTATCACAAATAAATTTTTAATTTGTATGTTTTCCCCAAATCTTGAAAGCCTTTTCTGTTATTTTAATTATTGTGTTATTACCCAATGCAAAATGCCATTTAATATTAATTTTATTCCATTTTATTGAAGTTGTAGAAAGATTTGNATTGTGTTATTACCCAATGCAAAATGCCATTTAATATTAATTTTATTCCATTTTATTGAAGTTGTAGAAAGATTTGAAACTTCATCTTATACACCACATCTTGGTTTATATTTATTCATTTTAAAGTTTCTTCATCTAATGTACCAGTTATTTCCAAGTTGTTATATTCATGATAAATTTTTATCAAAGCATCACTACATATATATGTAGTTTGATCAATTTTCGATAATAAATTCTTATCAATATTTAAATACCCATACATATTTAAGTACTTGATTACACATCAAGTTTGATTTTCATTTAGACACTAAATTGTAAATATTTTTAACATTATTAAAAATATTANTACTTGATTACACATCAAGTTTGATTTTCATTTAGACACTAAATTGTAAATATTTTTAACATTATTAAAAATATTACTTAAGCCTTAATTTATACAAAATTAACTTTATAGGAAAAAAAATTTAGTTCAACAGTAAATAGGTTTAACAAAAACAACAGATATAAAATTGTTCGTACATCTGTTCAAATTGTAATAAAATCTTTAATCCTATTTCTATATATTTTATTATTATTTTTCTTATTCATATGTATGGTAATAAAATCAAATTCTTTACTCCAACACTTGGAACATATCTCTTTGAATTTTTGATAACTCATATCACCTGCCGAAAAATACATAAAAAGTTGGCATAATCTCTTACTAACTGTTTTGGAACTTTTGAGTAGGTTTGAGTTAAATAAAAGGAATCAATATTTTTGTGCCTACCTCTACTAAAATATTCTCTTATGACATCTTATGTATCTAAAATTACATCATTAAATATAACTACATAATTATTTATACACTAATCTAAAGAGATTATTTCTTCATTAGTATTAAAAAAGTAAGCAATTTTTCTTTTAATTTTTTGGATACCTGTTTAAAATCATTGTGTAATTGAATATATTTTGGTTGATTTAAACTTTTTTGAGGAAACACACAACTTATTAAAGCTTAACCATCCACTTTTGTATAAACCAATTAATCATTAAATTAGTTTTTCCACGGTTTNACACACAACTTATTAAAGCTTAACCATCCACTTTTGTATAAACCAATTAATCATTAAATTAGTTTTTCCACGGTTTGATGAGCCAACTAAAATTGCTCCAATATTGTCAGGCAATATTTCACCATTCTTTTTATTTATTTATTAATTTAAGTAGTTTTTCTCTAGAAATCAAAANCAATATTGTCAGGCAATATTTCACCATTCTTTTTATTTATTTATTAATTTAAGTAGTTTTTCTCTAGAAATCAAAACACCAATTTAATATATAATTTTTTGACACTATAAATGAATAATAAAGTATTCAAAATGACAGGTACAAATTCTGTGTTGGGGAAGAAGTTACACAATGATTTTATTCATAATGATCACGCATTGATTAGATTTCATACAAAATATTTGGCTCCAAACATAAATGATGATAAAATAACACTANTCATAATGATCACGCATTGATTAGATTTCATACAAAATATTTGGCTCCAAACATAAATGATGATAAAATAACACTAACTGATTTGAATAGATCAATTACCATTCCTAGAGGTCAATATGATATTGATTCATTAAAAGAAACACGAACACCACAGTAAGAGTATTTTTAAGTTCAAAATGTTTTGCTCAGACTTACCAGTAAGCATACAATATGTCAGAATACGTGTTATAGTTTTTTTTCTGACTAAATCTCTTCCTTGCAGTATTATCTGCCTTTGTTTCTGTGGACATAATTTTACTAAGTCGAGTGACATGAAATAATACTGCCTTAAAGAGTTGGTACAAAATAATTACAGAGTAAGATAATCTGAAAAAACAATTGTTAATCCTCAGTGTTCTGCAATAATTTAAATTGTGACAAAATTACACAAATATGTTGTTAAAATGTGATGTTTCAATTAGAGCAATAGAAAAAGTACGCATTATTTTGCTTCTTTAAAACAAAATATAATGATTTTTTTAGAATATAGTGGAAATATAGCAACTGGGAAGCAATTTAAAATCTATGAATTAAACTTGCGGGAGAGAAGCATGAGATGAAATAATTTGCGTCCAAAAGCACAATAATCTCTTCTGGCAGAGTGAAATATATTTGTTTCAATGGAAGACCATTTCTAATGAAGACAAAATTAAACCACCTACTGAAAAAAATTTGATACTGAAGTGGTTCAACCCGAGGCATCATATGTATACCAATAATTTTTCAAAATGTTAAGTATCGAGTGTCAGTAAAGGTATCAAGTATCGAAAAGCTAAGTTATAGAATTGATCAAGGCATCACTATTGAGAAAACTTGGGTATCAGCCCATCACTATTAAATAACTGTTCATAATGAAATAGTAAATATGTTTAAACAACTGTATTCTGTATCTGTTTTGCACCTTATGCAGGACAATGAAATACTGTACTAGTGATACATGCAGGGAACTGTTACAATGTTAGTAACTAGCTTTAGAAGGAAAGCAAGCATACTGACCAATATTGCAATCTGCAACGCCTCCCTGATGTCATGCAGAGCTCCCACATCTTCCCACGTCACATCAGGTGCAGTTGCGAAGCCCTCTCTCTTGGCTGAAGGACAAACTTTCTTCAGTGCTACAATGAAATCCTGCTCTGTTATGGACAAACCTTCCAACTGCTTATCTGACAGTGGAGGCTGCTTACAAAGCCATCCACAAAGATTATCGTCTCCAATATTCTCCACATTATCCAACGACTTTTCCTTCTTAGTTTTAATCTCGGTCACCGCACACAAGCCATTCACTTTGTTACCAGCTGAATCATCATCCGATATTTCCATATCTGATGAACTACTGTTTCTATTCTGATTTTTACTGCCTAGAGTCTGCTTGGTATTTTCAAAATACCTATAACATAAAAATAGACAGTTACTCCATGTGTGTTTAAGTAATGTAAATGTACAGAGAAGACTTAGTTTTACAGACCTCTAGTTGCAGATATTAGATTAAAGGGCAACTTGGACAGGAAGGAAATAAAAAATTAGCCTAGATGCATTTGGTTTTATTTTACATGCACAGACAACTATGTTTTTATTTTACATGCACATATGGCTATCTACAGATGTGTTGAAGGTCACGTTTGCTTGTAAACTGCAATAGAGCAAAGTCCTAATTTACATTCTCTGCACTAAGAGTAATTACTTATATTTTCAACAATTTTTACCAATTTCATTGCATAATGATTGTACATTTTATACAAATTTTTTTTGAAAATTTGAGGTGTGACTATTATGTGAATCATTGGTTAGATACCTAACAAAAAACATTAACAGCGCCTGTTTTCGATGAACTACAGTAATGTTAATTATGTTCCCGGTCAGTACTTGATATCCANACGTTTGCTTGTAAACTGCAATAGAGCAAAGTCCTAATTTACATTCTCTGCACTAAGAGTAATTACTTATATTTTTAACAATTTTTACCAATTTCATTGCATAATGGTTGTACATTTTATACAAATTTTTTTTGAAAATTTGAGGTGTGACTATTATGTGAATCATTGGTTAGATACCTAAAAAAAAACATTAACAGCGCCTGTTTTCGATGAACTACAGTAATGTTAATTATGTTCCCGGTCAGTACTTGATATCCANAAAAAACATTAACAGCGCCTGTTTTCGATGAACTACAGTAATGTTAATTATGTTCCCGGTCAGTACTTGATATCCACTCCTTGTAAACGGCAAGAGTTTCCCTCAAATTGATTGTTTACACAAATTTCCAGGAACAGAGAATCTACTGTATCAACAAGCACAGCAAACATTATTAAGTCTGTCTCGAGTACAAAGTCAAAATTTTGATAGCATTGACACCTCGACTAGAACACTCCCAGCGTAACTGCAGCGTAAAATGGAACCAATAGGGGTTGAATTTCCAGTTATGTTTTGCAATCANACAGCGTAAGATGGAACCAATAGGGGTTGAATTTCCAGTTATGTTTTGCAATCAGGGCTAGCTCAGCCACTACCAACCCCTCTTGTGCGCATCTGGTTCGTGCAGCCACCATGGAGTGAAGGTAAGAATAAGCAGAGTGTCACCCCCACAGGCCCCTGGCCCTCGTGAAGTATGACACACAGGTATATATTAAGTTGCAGACCAGCAAAACGCCAACTGTTTATCAACCATCACCTCCCTTACAACTGAACAAGCACCGCAATATCTACCATATGCACTACCAGTCAACCATCCATTACAAGACAGTATACTCTCAAAGGTGCTCTGAGACTATACTCACAACTCCGCCTGTCTCATTATGATTACACCTGCAACTAATGAGCTCAGATTCTATTAGTTTGGTAGTAGTCAGAGTAGACAGAGATAGTTGTGACGTGTCTGACGCCACTTGTTCTATGGGTCTGACACATAGGGGATAGCTTTAGGGTTTGGTTTTAGTGGACTCTCTGGTGGGTAGAGTTTCTCACAGAAGAGCTATCATCAAATGTGAATAAATTCTGCAGCTCTTTATTCCAGAGTTTCGACTGCTTACCGGAAACCGAACATCCTTACTCATTTATTCTCAGTTATCTGCCACCACTAATAACCTAGAATCCAAACCCACCATGTCCACATGGGCTTCTCGGCGAGGAAAAGCGAGGAGCTGAACGTACACTCTGACAAAACAAGACAATTCCTGTGGTGGGCAATTGTACCTCAAGGAGTGAAGGTCGCCATCACAATGTCATGCCCAGTAACTGTCGTTCTGCCTGTCTTTGTTGGACCAGAGTCCCCCGGATATGACGGTCAAGCACGCTACAGGGAAACCATCACTAGGTAACAGCAAGGTTGATTCTGAGTTATTGTCACCACCCCTAACAATCCAACACACCACTACGATTCTCTGCCGAGTGTTGGAATTGGAAGGCCAATGTGAGTAACCAGTAACCTGGCACAGACAGGATAAGGCTAGACACTGAGGCTACTCGTCCACCTCTGCACGATCCATCACCGAATGCAGAAGTTCGGAGTACACGAAGTAACCTGGTCCTACTTTTCCACTGGGGAATATTGTTACACTTCTCCGTTTTCGCCAAGACCCCTCTGCATTACTCCTGAACCTACCCTTACCTACGCCATTCACAAAGTGATGAGGAGAAAGGAAGTGTAAAGCGTCTGTAGCTCAACACACCTGAGAACCAACCAAAGCCATCCTTCATTGGCAGCTCGACCTAAAAGGTAGCCCAGAATAAAATCCTGGCAAGGCACCTGTAGTTCGCTGCGAAAGGGAATAAACTAGACGCTGCCATAGCTGAAAAGACATCATTCTGATCTTGATTTTTGAACTCAGCACCCACTCCTAAGAAATCTGGTATGCGGAGAAAGCAATGCGCCGCTGAAAGAAAATTGAATGTACGTCCCCCGCAGTAGTCAGGTCAGTCTCACTACGAGACCTGGGTCAGGAAAAAAGTGGCCAGAGTAGCAAATTTAATCACGCAGGGTGACGACCATTACTATCCCTATTGGCAATATCATGGCCAGTACTTCTGTCTAGCAGCTCCTCCAGGATTTGGTCTACAGTTGTATGCAGGAAGCAAAGAAAGACATAATGAACCAGCCAGTTCCCAACTGGGGATATCATATTAGCTATGTTGCCCATTGCTACTCCCTTGTGCAAACTATTTAGCCCATTGCACCATACTATTTGTAATGTCACTTGAATCCACTGATCCATAGATACCTCTAATTTTATTGCATGCAGAAAACTTAACTGCAGCATACTTGAAAGAGGGTAGAAGACTAAGTAAAATCAAAGATGACAATAGGGTTTCTTTATCACATCTTTTCCCATATTGATTTTAGATTCTGTATCTAGTTTTTGCNAAATCAAAGATGACAATAGGGTTTCTTTATCACATCTTTTCCCATATTGATTTTAGATTCTGTATCTAGTTTTTGCACAGCAGGTAATGATGTGTGGAATATTAACTATAAAACACATAAAATAATTTGGTACATACACTTCACATTATCTATTGATATCTGTACAACCTACAAGGAACACTCCAAGCACTTCATCCCTTTCTTTCTGTACAGAAATAGGGAAATTAAAGTTTTATTAACATAATCTTCAATCTCTACAAAAATGGTACTTACATCATGATTTACTTCAAATCTTTCAATTATTTTAAGATTAACAAAAGGTTAACATCAAGCATGGATACAATCATTTAAAAGTACACTGACTGACAGATAAGATCACACATCATGATGGCGAGAATGCAGTACCATGAAACATGAGAGCAGATGTACATGTGACAGCCGGGATGCTTAGCACGTCACCTAGTCTACAGGATAGTTTCTATGCGGGTTCAGGCCAAGAACCCTAGGTGGCCTTATGGGCTGATTACTGTGGGTGCGCCTTAGCATGGAGGGAGCCGGTGTACAGTCGGCCTGGTTGGGCGGCGGCAAGCTATGTAGGTGTCTAAGGCAGCGTGGGTGACTGTGGATGTTGTCCTACCATCTGTAGATTGCAACTCTAAATAATTTTCACACTCAGTGATTGTGGGCATAGGTAGTTACCAAATTACATCTGATTCGGACCATTCTTTCTGGGTGCTTCGGTGTTTGTCAGTCATTCTATTCAATGATTGCAGTAGACTTGTATAATTGAGTCAGTAAAATTTCCTTGCAACACCCAGTTGCTCTCTGTTGCAGTTTCTCCACTGCTGGTTGTCAATTTCATTTGCTGGCACCTGACACTTTATACTTGTGCTCAATGCTCAAAAAAAATTTGCAAAAGAAAGTTCCAAAAACTCAATAAGTTTTTGGAACTTTTGAAATGTTAAGTGTAATGTTTTACAATAGCGCTGTAGCTGACCATTGGCAGGCTACAATGGAGGACTATCCGGGCTCCGTCCTGGGTCGGCTGGCGTGCGGCTGGAGCTCGCTGGTCCTGGGGCTGCTGGGTCCCGGGTAGCAGCGGCAGG
>NQII01009912.1:598-43637 GCA_002778355.1 Clitarchus hookeri
TACGCTCTCCCCACTCCGCAGAAGCCCTAGCAAGGACATCATCTGTCGAACAGTATCGAGTCGCATCCGGAACATTATAAATCATTATCATCATCCCTTTCCTGACTTAACTTGCATAGCGCCGAGGGGAGGGCGACGTTATTATTTATCGGGAATCAAAAGTGCATTTCGAGCTTCACAAGATAAGACCACGTGGTCGCTTGTAGTTCCGGGCCATTCAGGCCACGTGTCTTCTGTATAGTTGAGTGTACATAACGGGGTAATAAATACCTTAACAACCAGCACCACTGTTTTTATTGATAATCAAGTAAGGCGTGCAAGGTGGCCCACAACCTCGGCAAAGTGTGTATGACGGAGTGTTTACCAGAGTCCCTAGGCTGTGGCTGAACAACCCTACATCTCATCAGCTCACCGCAGAGCTGTGGCGCCGGGCACACACATATTACTTCACAACTCTGGAAACACCGCAGATCAAGTTGGCTTTATCGTCGTAGCCAAGCTTGGTCACNAGGCTGTGGCTGAACAACCCTACATCTCATCAGCTCACCGCAGAGCTGTGGCGCCGGGCACACACATATTACTTCACAACTCTGGAAACACCGCAGATCAAGTTGGCTTTATCGTCGTAGCCAAGCTTGGTCACGTCAGTACTTTGTAGAATCGTTCCGTCTTCCTCACCACCCTACCGGAATTCATAGACACTCATCCGCCATCCCATTTCTACAGTCAGTTCATTAGCGGTAGTCACTTAGTCAGCAGGTCATTGTCCTCAGTTTGTTGTCAAAGTGTAGTGTGTTTTAAAATGTCTGAGAAACGGAAACGTGTTGTATTGGGACTTTCTCAAAAACTTGAAATTATAAAACAACTGTGTAAAGGAGAAAGTGTGACGAGTATCGCTCTGCTATATGGAATCGGGCGGACGACAGTCAACGATATTAAGAAAGATGGAGATAAAATCGAAAGTCATGTTTCAAAAATGCAAACGACAGACGGAGATGTCAAACTAAGAAAAACGATGAAGCCAGAAAAACTGGACCAACTGGATACAGTAATGTATCAGTGGTTCATTCAAGTCCACAGTCAAGGGATACCAGTTTCTGGGCCCATAATAATGGCTAAAGCTATTGAGATGTACAAGAAGCTTGATGGGGATCCTTCATTTAAGGCTAGTATAGGTTAGCTGGATAAATTTAAGGGTCGACATGGCATAAGGCAGTAGTTGGACATATCGGGTGAAAAACTAAGCGCTGATAGTAACTAATGAAAGAAATAAAAGACAGAAATTTGGTCAGAGAGCAGGTTTACAACTGTGATGAAACTGGCCTAAATTGGAAAGCACTTCCCGTGAAAACCTTAGCCTCCTTATCGGAAAAATCTGCACCTGGATTTAAAATGCAAAAAGACCGCATAACTGTTATGGTGTGTGCGAATTCAAATGGTAGACATAGGTTTCCTTTACTAATCATTGAGAAATATAAAAATCCTCGAGCTTTCAAAAATATGATTTTAAATGTCTTACCTGCCAAATATAATGCACAAAAAAGTATCTGGATGAGCCAGGATATATTTAATGAGTGGTTCCACAGTGTGTTTGTGCCAAATGTAAAATCACAATTAAAATCGATCAGATTGCCTGAAGAAGCCATGTTATTAATGGACAATGCACCAACTAATCCTTCTCATGACTTACAAAATGATGATGGAAAAATTACATGCCACTTTTTGCCTGCTAACACTACCCCACTAATTCAGCCCATCAATCAGGGTATTATTGATAGCATAAAGCGACGTTATCAAAAATTATTTATTCAAAAAGTTGTTCACGTTGGGGATGAATTAATAAGTGTAAAGCAGTTTTGGAGGTAATACACTATTAAAGACGCAATTTTAAATGTCGCTGAAGCCTTGCAAGATATACCAGAAGATACATTCAAAAGGGCTGGAACAAACTGTGGCCTGAGACTGTAAACGAGAATGAGGCCATAAATAAATCTGGAAAATATGAGGAAATTTTACTTTTGTGTCAAGGGATTCCAGGTGGAGAAAACACATCAATAGGTGAAGTAAGTGAATGGCTGGGAATTGATAGATTTGATGGAGGCTTTGAAATATTAAATGAAGAGGAGCTTATATTAACTGCAGCACAGGAGGTAGAATGTTTAAGTGAAGAAGAAGAGGATGATACACTCAAGGATTGCCCCAAAAAACATGTTTTCCAAGTGCTTTGAAAGGTAACAGCAACAAGAAGAGGCAGACACTACACAGATATTACTTCTACGTAAGGTACGCAACACGGCAGCAACAAAAGCCCGTGGAGTATTACAACAAAGGAAAATGACAGACTTTTTATGTAGGATTATACTACTGAACATAAATATTGTATTCAATCTTGTTATTTTATCAACATAATAAGCAGAAGTCTACAATTTTTAATATCAAATACATACTGTGCTGTACACACAGTTCTTCTATTGATTGCTACCTGTTAAAAATATAGTGCTAAATATTGTATACATTATTATCGCTAGTATCTGTCGTGTCTTTGCGAAAGGGTGGAGAGGGGGAATTTCTATTATCCGTCTATCCTCTCAACCGTCATGGTGACGGTCCCGAGACTGACGGATAATGGAGACCCTACTGTATGTCAAAATGCCTCAACATGGCGTTTGAATTGCGGACCATGTGCGCCGTGCGTAACCTGTCTACTCGGCTGGCTGTTGCCGGGCAGGCAATGGTATGGTGCAAGAGTGTGTGCAATGTCACACACACACACACAAACACACACACATAGAGCTACTGCTGGCTGTCTCATTTGGCCAGAGGGAGAGAGAGACAGCATGCCAAACAAAATAGAGGGGGAAGGAGGGAGAAAGAAAAGAAAGGGAGCGAGCAAGTTTGCCTGGTGCTGGGCGACTGTGGTTGTTGTTTTAGGGGTGGGGGTGGAGGTGGAAAGGAAGGACGCCAAGCGAGAGGGAGAAAGAAAGAGAGAGGAAGCGAGTCAGCTGGACGACTGCAGGAGGCGATACAAAGTAGAACTGTCGAGGACAGGCAGGCTTAAGTATGGTGCGACCCATACGCGTTTAAACACATGAGTTATGAGTTTCTCGCAAAAAATAAGATACCTCATGGAAAACAACAAAACACATTTTAAAAAATTGGCGAAAAAATACTGTATTTCTGCGTGTACAGACCACACATTTTGACAAAAAAAAGACTACAAAAAGTGGTGCGTGGTTTATCTACGCAATATTGGCATAAAAAATTTTTTTACTCCCAAAGCATGTTTAGAAATGTGTCAAAATACAGTACAGTTTAATGTTTTAATCTGGTTTCTAAGGAAGTAAAAAAAAACTAATTAGTAGTTTTTTACTTCTTTAATAATTTGTTCACTCACATTCATAAACAAAATAACCATCCCGGACGTGTAAAATTTAAACATGTTGAAGCTCTGCCATAGATGCCGTACATGAGAAAATTTCGCTGCTGTACGAGACAGACATACGTAGTTTGCATGCCTGCCGCCGCGTCACAAGTGCGCATTGATAGACGCCAAGTTTGTACGGAATCAATAGACTTAACATTATTTACAGGAATACAAAAATTCTGTGTGGCCTATACGTGAAATATTAATTATCCCTAATTTTTGATCAAAAATTTCTGGTGGGCCTATACACTCACGCATGTTATGCACGCCAAAATTGGTACATTTGCGTTGGGAATCCACATGTTTAAGAAGCTAATTCGATAAATTGATTCAATATGTAGTAGTGATCGGAAAGTCGACACAATCAATATTTCGAAAACATCGCCGCTAAAGCAATATTGCTATGTTTCGGAAATAAACTGATCTTGGTGAAAAACTAATTTTGTTTGCGTTTCGTCCCTTTTCACTTTTCATCGCATAATTAATGTAATCTTGTTGGTAGTACACACATGTGATAAATAGAAAAATTACCGAACACTTGTCTCAAAAATGGTAACAAAATGAATTTTCCATCACCTTTAGATGCCAGCTGCACAATTTTGTGGCAAAGGCACACAGTATGCTTCATAGATTCAAATATTTATGGTATTACCAAATGTTTTTTTTTTTTCCATCTACGTTTTATGTAAACATTTACTTTTTAAATGTGTATAAGTTAGTGAAGTTATATGAAACTGAGAAGTTAACTCAACATGGTTGTGAAAATTTATGACAGAGAAAGAAAATTTGCAGATTAAGGGTTTTATATTTTTTATAAAGCAAAGAAAATACTCATGTGCAAATATTGTAATGTGCGGATTGAGTGGGAAAGGAAGACACGTGCGTCAAGCATATAAAAAATAGTGTGTTGCACAACAAAAATAAGGATAGGTTAGCAGCATCATCATCTGGTGTTAAACGACAAACTTCATTAACACAAATAGTTTCTGATGTTAAGAAAGTGAAATGAGACAAACAGGAATTTGTTTTATCCACAACACAAGCATTCATGGAGGCTAACATTCCACTTGAAAAAGTTGATAATCCCAGTCTAAGAGAGTGGATGGATGAATGCATTTAAGGTAGGTTGATGTGATTTTAACAAACTTTTTTTAGTTGCATTTAACATCATGCATACTAGCTTTACAGTTAGGCCTATTGATCATGTACATGGATTGTTACTTACACATCATGAAAAAAGAGGAAGAGCTACTAAAGAAGCAGTCAAAGATCAACAAGTCTGCATAATATGTAATGAAACCACCAACAATATAGGGTAGTGCGTTTTCATGGTTTTGGTTATTAGGGTGTGGAGATGCAACAGTTCAAAAACTTTGTTGGGGAAGTGCAAATTCTGAAGAAAGCAAATGCTACAGAGTGTTCACAAGCCATTATTGATGTTGTATATAAACTAGAAATAAAGTATTTCAACATTGTATCAATAACATCAGATTCTGCACATTACATGACCAAGTGTATCTGGGTAAAACGAATACTTGTTTCTGAAAAGTTGGTGCACACACAGTGCTAGGCGCATAAACTTAATCTAGTAGGGTCTGTAGTTCTGGATGAGCTGAACACATGTGTCACTCAAGCATAGAATGCCTTTTTGAACACACGTAAGAGGAAGTATGCCTACATGCAGTTTTTAACAACAAAATATTAAGATCAGCCACAGAAAGCCAAGCTTTTCCTCATTCCAATTATTACTAGATGGAACTCATGGTTTTGGAGTGTGGAGTATTTGAGTGAATATCTGCATGATATGGTGGAGTTTCTACTAATGCTGGAAGAAGAAAGAGCAAGTGTTTTTTACTTCAAGATGTTGAGTGCATGTGAAATTGGAAAAGTACATTGTCAAGCAGTAGCTCTGGTAGTGCACTGTTATAAAGGCTGTAAATTACTTAAGCATTTGGAAAATTTGAGTGCACCAGTGGCAGTAACTCTCTCCTCGCAATGTAGAGATCTGAAAAAATGTTTGAATTGCTAAAAGATGTTTTTTTTTTTGGTTCAGAAACATTAGATGCACTTTCAAAGCTTTCCAAACAAAGTCAGTCACATTTGAATTCACAGTTAAAATTGGTCAGTGAGAGTAGTCTCAAAAAATTAAATGATTTAATTGAGTCTTGACAGTGATAGAGAATTCATTGAATGTCTTGGTAAACTCTTTGATCCAAGAAATATTCTAAAATTGTCTTTAAAAAAACCATGAAATATGTGATGCAATGAAAAAAGGACCTATCTTGTGTGAGCTTTCATCTGAGAGTTTGCAACCATCTGTTGTTCAGGGATTCTGTAGTTAACGTGTTTCAAAATGATCAAGCTGTCAATATTTTTAAATTGTTGCTTTCGCTGAAGTGTGATTTTTCTTATTTTGTTAATGCTGCAGTGAAATCAGTATGGATTCCAGCCAGCAATGTAGACACTGAAAGGAGTTTCTCAATCTATGGGAATTTAATGACTGACAGAAGGACAAACCTAAAGCCAAGCAATATGGAATTTATTATGGCAGTGCTTGCGTTTTCTGATTAAATGTATGCAATTTTATTTTTGTGCCATCACTAAAGTAGCCAGTTTGTTGCAATATGAAATATGTGCGAGTGCTTAAATTTTTTAACCAAATATATACAATTTAATTTTTGTGATATTACCAAACCATTTTTTTTCTCAGGCAAATTTTAGCAAAATTTTGGACGAAATGAATTAAAAATTGACTAAAAATTCACCGAAATCAGCTAAAAAAAGTTGACTAAATCTATGAAAATTTTTCACCACAAACAAATGTCTCTAGTGATGAGTTATCCATTTGTTTTTTTTTTTTGACTTCGTTAGAAACTAAATTAAAACATTAGAGCGTACTGTATGTTGATAAATTTCTGAACATGGTTTAGGGGAAAAACCTTTTTTTATGCCAATATCTCGTAAATAAGCCGCACCCCACTTTTTGTAATTTTTTTTGTAAGAATGTGCGGCGTATACACGCAGAAATATGGTACTTTGTGAACTTTGTGTATAATACGCCAGTCCTGCTCTTGTAAATGTAGATTGTGCCGACGTGCCATGCAGTAAGGGAAAGACTATCCACGAAATTGACTATACATCGGGAAGTTTTATCAGTTGCATGTCAACACAAACAATAACATGTCACCGCTGCAGACCTGGATTATCTCTAGTCCTCCCCTACTCAACGTGTGCAAAACGATATGAACCCCGGCTAGCAGGTTTTGAATGAAGGTTATTAACGCAGCGCCAAGTGTTTTATGACTCACATTTTCATAAACAGTACATAGTGTTTTTTTTTTTAATGGTTTTGTAACTTTAAGGATAAAACTAATAATTTACACTCATCAATTTCTAAGTTAAAATTATGTGTTATTTTTCACACCATCTCTCCCTCATTTCCCAACACCGGAATTTTCCCACAATCGGAATAGCCCTTCCCCCGACGATTCCAGTTGAGGGGTGCGCTACTGTATGTCTATGAGGGTGTATGACCACCCTTGGCCATGGTTACTGGTAATGCCCATTTTCACTCATAATTTTTTAAATTTAGTATCCTAACCTAATGATCGTGAGACATAATATTAGGAAAATAAATGTTATTGAAGCATTAGGGTTCACTAATTCAACTGTTAACTTAAGCTGATCTACAAAAAGCACTTTATTTTTATGTTCAACAGCAATTAAGAAAATTTATTGTTTATTTTAAACTATTGTTATTCCAAAAGAACATTTGCAGCTACCACTGCCTCAATTGTCCGTAGCCATTGAAGTCTTGTACTGTATGAGGGTAAACCTAGACTGAGAGATTGTTGAATTGTGAAGTAATTGAATATATTGAGTAAATAGTTAATGTCTTTACATGTCTTTAAATTTATATCTTGTTAAATTAATATAATATGTTAAGAAGATGCACCTGACATTTGTTGCTTAATTTCAGGACTTGTGTAAAATAAAATAAAAATAAGTAAATATATTTTTTTGTTGAATATTTTTTGGAAATTTATGTTAGTGTGGTTCTTAAAGTGTGTGAAGTATGAAAATAAAATATTTTAATGATATACTGTACTACATTCAATTCAATTTAAGGATTACGGGCCCTATTCATAGTCAGATCGTAGTCCCGTGATAATCCAGAGAACATCATCCTTGGAATTAGTCCAAGGTTAGTCCGGTCTGGTGGACTAACTATATAGTATACATAAACCCAGACTAGAGTAGCACTAACTCTAGTCGAGAGATCACTGAAGTACACTGTTGCCAGGTGTCTTGTGCATGTGGATTACAAATTCTCATTTTAAATAGAAGCTTTACTATGAAAGAAAAGTTACATTTGAGATGACACACACATTAAAAGTAGCATGAATAATTTCAAACAGAGATTGTTCATTTACCTAATGACAATATTTCCTGCAAATTGCAACCTATTCAAAATTTCATCATTGATTAAGTTCCAAAATATTTTAATTTGTTAACTTATAGGTCATTGTGACTGTGCAGAGCAGTGGATTAAGATACTTGTTTTATAAATGTGAACTCTGGATTCAAATCTCACTTGTTCCTTTAAATTTTATTATTATGTTTACTTGTTCCGATGGAAAGTACCTGTTAAAAATATTTATTTCCTTTAATATTTTTTCCATAATTGTAAAAAAAAAAAATGTTTTAAAAATTGTATATGTATATATATATATTACTCAATTGTGTATTGCAATACCACAGGATGGAAGACAAGCAATTAATATATTGATAATCTTATTATTTCATGTTGATTTGTTAATTTTTTGTAGCACGTACTAGTGAATTGCACACACCTATACACTAATGGAATGGGCTGGTTTAATTTTTTTGCCAATACCGCCTTTATAATAATGATAAATGGTATTTCTGTGCTAAATACAAAACAAAAATACTTAATAAAATAGATCAAATTTGATTTGCCCAGGCCAGATTTGAACTCTCATCCTTGTGCACAACAATTGAGCTACCATACTGATTTACGCAACAGGGTGATATAATTTAATCAATATAGTTGTGGCAATGTGCCAGATCGATATATATCAACAGGTAAAGACAACAGAAGCGAATTCTTGCTGTACAGTCTATGACAGAGTTATTATTGTGTATTTGTTATGCTATTGTCTACATCATGATGTTGTTTTCTGGTTGATAATTATTAAATAGTTCTCAAACATTCATAGCGACTTCTTTTACACATAGTACGTACTTCTACATTTGGTGACTCCGACATGATGAAAAATGTGATGACTTGCGCGACAATGACAAAGTTATTTGTGGCAGTTTTTTGGTTGAACAGCGAGTGTATGACATTGTATGTACGAGACAGTGTGTGAAACAAGCTATCAGTAATCCATGTACGGACAGCATCAAGTAAATAAGGAAAATTCTGCGCCCTTGCAAAAAAACTGTGAGTACAGCTTCTTACACTCTCTACATTTAGCCAAAACTGGAAATGTCTGAGTCAGACAGAGAAGCAAAAATGTCCAGGGAAGTGCCTCGTGTCATAATAAAGATGCCCGCGTTTCAGCAAAAGAATGTCAATGTCTGGTTTATTCAAGTGGAGTCTCAATTCGTAACAGGTAATATTACCAACAAAGTCACATTGTAGTCTCCCTCGATAGTGAGGTAGCGGAAATGGTTTCAGACCTAATAACCAAACCACTTTCCAGGTCACCCTACACAGATCAGCGAATTTTTGGAAACTGAACGACGCAAGGCAAGGCGTTTATTAATAGAGACTGACCTCGGGGACAGAAAACCATCATGCTTATTACAATTAATGTGAATGTTCGCTGGAGACAATATTAAGGATAATTTTCTTAGAATAATGTTTCTACAATGCCTTCTCGCTAGTGCTCGTGCTATATTAACAAATAGCTGCGAATCCTTTGATGCATTTGGTGTTATGGCATACAAACTCTTAGAAATGGACACTCCTGCATTTACCTTTGCGTACAACAAAGCCCCAACAGATGACGTCCCTAAGGCGGATATGGTAGATACAAACCACAACTGTGAGGAAGGAATTGCCTGTCTGGAGCAGCAGCTCGAAAACACCATAGAAACAGGTTTTATTTACAGGATAGGCAGCAACAATTTGACATCTGTTGGTACCATCATAAATTTAAGAAGAATGTATAAAAATGTACTAAACCCTACAAATTCGAGCTCATTGGGGGAAACATTTAGGGCTAGCAGTGAAAGCAGCAGGTGGTGCTGGGTCTGAGTCATGCTGCTTGTTTCTCACAGATTACTGTTACTGGATACAGGTATCTCATAGACTTTGGCGCAGACATTTCTGTACTCCCCCCATCTGTGCATGAAGGAAACAATATCTCTACTAAGGAATTGTATGCGGCTAACAGTACAGTCATTAAGACTTAGAGTGAGCGGCTACTTCGCATAGACCTTGGCTTACACAGATCGTTTTGTTGGCCCTTCCTACTAGCGAGTATGCAAACACATCATTTGGGCTGTTTTTTTAAAGCACTTCAATCTTCTTGTTGATCTGAAGAACAGGTGGTTATTAGATGGTGTTACTTCCCTGTCAGTAATTGGTATGTTGGCTACTAATGTTCATATTTCTGCCATGAACACTATCCCTCCTGGACACATGCATCTCTCCTTGGGAAATTTCCTGGACTTCTTCATCCCAACCCAACTTTTGTAGCTCCTAGGGGTCATGCGACTTACACGATCGAAACAGCGGGTCCTTCTGTCTCATGCCAAGCCAGGCGAATGCCTCCCACAAAACATGCGGCAGCCAAGCTCGTGTTCCGAGAGATGATGGACATTGGGATTTGTCAACCATCGAAAAGTCTGTGGGCGAACCCCCTATGCCTAGTCAACAAAAAGGATGGTTCATGGTGCCCTGCGGTGACTACCGCCACCTCAATATCATCACAAAACTGGATTGATACCCAGTTCCTCACACACACTATTTTAACTGTTCTTTGGATGGCAAAAATATCTTATCCAAAATTTATCTGGTGCATACATCCCACCATATCCCAGTTGACTCTGTGGATGTACCAAAGACTGCGATCATCACTCCACTTCGATTGTTTGGAGTTCCTGAAAATACCATTTGGTCTAAAAAAAATGCAGCACAGTCATTTCAAACGTTTATTGACTCAATCCTCGGAGACCTTCCATTTGCATTTGTCTGCATCAATTACATCCTTATTGCATCAACCAACGAGGCATAACATCTCCGACATCTGTGATTGGTCTTCGAAAGACTCAACGAACGGCACATCAACATCAAGCTGAGCAAGTGTATTTTCAGAGCAGAAGAAATACCTTTCTTAGACTTCACTATTAGTGCTAAAGACATAACCCCACTGCCAGAATGGATGGAAGCAATTGTTGAATATGCACTGCCAAATACAGTGGTTGAACTACGCCACTTTCTTGGACTTGTCATCTTCTACCATTGTTGCTTGCTAAACTGTGAATACGCAAGCAGTATTATTTGAAATCACCAGCGGAGTCACCAAGAATGATCATCGGCCAATACAGTGGACAGATGCACGAAGGCAAAATAACTATAGCACACATGACAGAATTCTTCGTAGCATATAGTGCCATCAAACACTTCTACTATATGCTGGCGGCCAGAGAGTTTGCTATACAACATGTATCTAAAACATACTGACAAATTTTGACAGGTAATTCCTATGGTGGAAATAGAAAGATTGAAATAGGCAACCCATGGGCAAGGTGCGACCTTACAACCCAGTACAATTCCATAAGTCAATATTAGATTCACTACACAACCTAGCCCACCTAGGAATAAAATGCTCAATTGTCTGTGTACCAAAATGTGTCTTATGGTCATCAATGAAGCAAGACATTGTTTTATGGGTCAGATCGTGCATCTCGTTCCAACATGTGGAGACATACTGTCTGTAGTTACAAACTGGTCAATCCCCGCTTGTCATATCAACATTGATGTTGTTGGCCCTCTACGCTACTCAAAAGTACATCACTATTTAGTCACAATTGTAGACAGTTTTCTCTTTGGCCAGAAGCTGCTCTCATCAGAGATATAAGTGCAAAAACCATACCTAAGACACCTCATGTCGACATGGATAGCACATTTTGGCATCCCTTGCTTTATCACAACTGACAGAGGTCACCAGTTTTACTGTGAATTGTATACACATCTCAGCAGAATACTGCGCATCCATCACATCAAGACAATGGCATACCACCCAGCGGCTGATGACAAGGTCGAACGACGGCACAGGCAATTAAAGTCTGCCTTGTAGGCTCACCTAACGGAAGATTGGGTACCCAAACTCCCCCTAGTTCACATGATCATCAGATCATATGTCATCCCTCAGAACGACAGTACTCCAGCAGAAATTACATTCTGTGAGCCCATCCATCTTCCTGCTGACTTCTCGCCTAAACACTAACATATCTGGATGTTCCCAAATTTGTGTTCAATCTCATGGAATACATGAGGGTACTCCGACCAGTTCTGCCCTAACATCACTCACCTAACAAAATATTTGTGCATACAGAACTTATGGCATCGCAGTTCATATTTGTTCACCATGATGCTGTACATAAGCCTCTCCAGCCAGTCTATTATTGTCCTTTTTGCATTGTGTCACGGATGGGCAGGCAGTTCGCTCTTGCAACTCAATTGGGAGAACAGACTATTTCCATTGACAGACTGAAACCTGTATTTCTTCTGCAGGACTTGCCAGCTCCGTCTATGGAAGTGCCTGCCCGGTTGACCACAGCAGATTCAACACAACCTTCAGTACAGCAGAACCCACCATCGCCAACCCAGCAGTGCACCCATTTTGGACAAGTGATACACCTCCTTCTGCAACTTCTTGATGCTGTTGCGGGGGGAGGGGGTTGAGTTGTGGTGCTACTGACAATACACCAGATAGATATATATATCTACAGGCAAACACAACAGAAGGAACCTCTTGATATAGAGTCTATAACCGAGTTATTATTGTGTATTTTTTATGTTATTGTCTACATACATGATGTAGTTCTCTAATTGATGATTATTAAATAGTTCTCAAACATTCATATTGACTACTTATTACACATAGTGCATACGTCTACAATGTATCAGAAGTATGCTTTACACAAAAATTGTGTTTGGAAGTATTAATTTCACGTCTGGTAAGAATATGTTTTCAAAGAAAGCATTTGATTGGCACATAAATTCGAAAGGCCTTGCTATATCGTAACACTGCTGTAATATGATTATATTTCCTATAATATCCATTAAATCAGCATATTTTTGTTTTAATAGATTGACACAATTGTCCTTAAATGTATTTTTTAAGGGCTGTAAACTTTATCTAGCTTTCACTGCATGTAAATTAGCCAACCTGTCTTGTCTTATTTTAAGTTCACCATGTTTCTTTTTTATTTTAATACATCATTAGGGCCAGTTGTACGACCAAGGGTTAGCACTCAGGGTGAAACCTATTCTCATGTTACCTAGGCTTAAAATGTGTTGTACGAGCTCTTATACTGCTCTCTTGTAAGCTATTCCACAGCAAAATCTGACGACTCTTTCTACCCGTGAATGCTGATAGTTGCAACTATTGAAACATTATTTTAACAAAGTAATATTCTGAGCAATTGTGATGTGAATTGATCTTTTGGGATCAAATTGTTTATATGTATGTTTTATTTTGAAAAAAATGTGTTTCTCTAACCAAACAAATTATTATATTATTATAAACTAATTGTAGAAATTCTGCACTAACTTTTGCACAATCCTATGATATTAAAATTTATTAAATTTCATAAAGGCATGTTTACAACCAAAAAATAAAGTTTTGCAAATTAGGCCTTCATTTTTAAGGAGAAATGCTAAAAGCTTGTAAATGTGTTTGTAAAATCTAAACACCACGACTTTGTAAAACGTATTTTCCACACAAAAGGAACATTGCATATTTATAGTTTCACTTATATCCTAATTTATTTTAAAGTTTTTGTTATATAGTGGTATTTTGTCTATACTCCATTCATGGTTACTTCACACTTTTCTGAATCCCCGCTAAAGTTTTACTTTAGGTTACCGATTACGTATCCTTCCACTACATGTAAACATTAACACTGCCATGCCATGTGACTTCTAAATTTTAACTGTTAATGCATTATTTTCTGTTTTAACCTGTTCAAAGAATTCTGTCATATTTAAAAAATAGTTACATATGAACATTCACAATTGAGGCCTGTAAGAATATTTAGGTCAGCTTTATGACTTTTTAACAATGTTTTTATTGACGATAGTTGTTCTTATTATTTTACACATTAACGTGTTTGTGATATAAAATATATAGCACATTACACATAGCCAAATACATATAAATATTTTGCCGCGACTGTGTAAACCCTGTTACAACCGCGGGGGAAAGAACTCTTAGTATTTACCTACCATCTTGTTACTGATGTGTGTTGGATTATTTCGTTAAAAGGACGGCCTGAGTTGGAATAACTAATGTAACGAAGGAGTAACCAGGCTAACGAAAAAGACAGTAAATTCAAGCACACAAGTCATGTAGCTTATTTTTTGTTCATAGAAGTGACAATCTTTAAAGATAGTGGGGAACTTGCTCACAAATAGGCCTACCTTAACCTTTATTCAGATAATATTTCTTTGCATTGGCACTTTCTTTTTACTACATTTATTTTATTATTTAAAATTTTCTGGCTGGGCTTAGTAATTTGTTGGGATCGTGGCAACCATTCAAATCACATAAATGTAAGCATGTTACAAAATTGTGTTTCACAAACACCTGAGGCAAAGCTACAAAGTTGTGATAAAGAAACAGATATGACTTTCAAATAATTGGTCATAAAACAGTTTGCAGTTAAAACATATAAATTTTGCATGCCCAATATTTGCAATTGCACACACACTTGCCCAGCTTAACGACTACGATGCAGACACAATACCCTTCCACAAGTAGCGGACACGACACATTACAGTATATTTATTCCTACTGTGGAAACACAGATTTTTCAGAACATCGTACCTTGTCTAGGAAGATTACAAAAAAATATATATACATACTTCATGTGGTAATTTTAAGTATTTCCCTTACAGCACAAAATGTTGCAGTTATGTTTTAGGTATGTTACAATGTTTCATTCAGATAACATTTCATAATTCGTATCTCAGAAATGTTTCAGAAATATTGTGTTGTGTTGTTACAATTGTATCTGTGATGTTATTTTTCTCAAATATATCAGTGTTTCCAAAACAAAACATAACTTTCAGAAAGTTTCTGATATGTTTTGGAGACATTTCTTTGAAATACACTGAGGTGATAAAAGTCATGGGATAGCAATATGCAAATATACAGATGGCAGTAGTATCGCATACAAAATGTATAAATAGGCAGTGCATTGGTTGGGCTTTCATTTGTAGTCAAGTGATTCATGTGAAAAGGTTTCTGTGATTATGGCCACACAATGGGAATTAACAGACTTTGAACGCGGAATGGTAGTTGGAGCTAGACGCATGGGACATTCCATTTCGGAAATGGTTAGGGAATTCAACATTCCGAGATCCACAGTGTCAAGAGTGTGCCGAGAATACCTAATTTCAGGCATAACCTCCCACCATGGACAACACAGTGGCCGACCGCCTGCACTTAATGACCGAGACCAACGACGTGTGCGCAGAATGGTCAGTGTTAACAGACAAGCAACACTGCGTGAAATAACCGCAGGAATCAATGTGGGACGTATGATGGATGTGTCCGTTAGGAAAGTGCGGCGAACTTTGGCTGTACTGGGCTATGCCAGCAGAAGACCGTTTCGAGTGCCTTTACTAACAGCACGACATTGCCTGCAGCTCCTCTCCTGGGCTCGTGACCATATCGGTTGGATCCTAGACGACTGGAAAACCGTGGTTTGGTCATGTGAGTCCCGATTTCAGTTGGTAAGAGCTGATGGTAGGGTTCGAGTGTGGCACAGACCCCACGAATCCGTGTACCCAAGTTGTCAACAAGGAACTGTGCAAGCTGGTGGTGGTTCCATAGTGGTGTGGGCTGTTTTTACATGGAATGGACTGAGTCCTCTGGTCCATCTGAAGAGATCATTGACTGGAAAGGGTTATGTTCAGCTACTTGGAGACCACTTGCAGCCATTCATGAACTTCATGTACCCAAACAACAATGGAATTTTTATGGATGACAATGCGCCATGTCACCGGACCACAACTGTTCGCGATTGGTTTGAAGAACATTCTGGACAATTCCAGCAAATGATTTGGCCACCAAGATCGTCCGGCATGAATCCCATTGAACATTTATGGGACATAATCGAGAAGTCAGTTTGTGCAGAAACTCCTACACCGGCAACACTTTCGCAATTATGGACGTCTATAGAGGCAGCATGGCTCAATGTTTCTGCCAGGGACTTCCAACAACTTGTTGAGTTCATGCCACGTCGAGTTGCTCCACTTCGCCGGGCAAAAGAAGGTCCGACACGATATTAGGAGGTATCTCATGACTCTTGTCGCCTCAGTGTATACCCATAATGCTTTATATGCGTTTTGTTTACTGTCACATTTCATGAGATTATGCCTGAAAAGAAATTGTTTGTAAGGTGTATGTATTATTTCAGTGAATAATCACTGTAATTCTATAAAAGTGGAATTGTATAAGTTTTTGGTAAGTTATGTATTTTAATATATTATATGTAATGCTTTCATGAATTGTTTCTAATTTTAACTGCTAATAGAAAAATTACGACCATTACATAACCTTTACTATGTGGTTTTGAAGTTAATGTGTTAGGATAAATTAATTAAGTTATGAAAAACTAAGTTAAGTATGTTTTAGTGAAGTTTAATTTTTGTAATGAATGGTGGCATGCTTATTTGTTCATTAATGTGACAATTTTATGTGCTTTAAAATAACTCTTTTAGTTGGTTATTCCTTATTTATTGCAATGAAAATTGATGTAACCAAATGTATTTACCTTAATTATGTAGCTTTAACTTATTTTCGTTAGTACTTCTCTGGGATCTAATGTTATGTCATATTTTTCCATAAGTGAATCTGCTCAGGTTTTGTTTCAAATTGATTTTATAGAAAAGTGACTGTACCATGCCTTCTTATGCTATTATATTATGGAATTCATTGATTATGTTTGTTGAACATATGGGTTCAGTTGGAATATATAGTACAGTTATGTAAACTTGTGACAAATATCAAATGTCCCTTATCTGTAGGGTCTAATACAAGTTAGGTTAAGTTGTTTTCAATTTATCTTGTATAAGTATTACTATGTGAAGTATTTAAATTGACAAGTTGTTTCTAGAAGTAGTTTTTCAGTCTTGTTTTTCAAAAAGTGATTGATTTCTTCTAGTACCATTATTAAAGTAAAATAGTTTATATCCCCTATTTTAATGGGAGTAGTAAATTGTGTTACGTATTATAACCACCTCCTAGCTTTGTGACTAAACTGACATCAAAAGCTGTTTGAACACAATAAACCCTCCTTTCACTCGTTCACGCTATAAACACTGGGACAGCAATTGTTGAGTTTATGGTGCTACATAGTAAATTCTAATTTTAATAATATAACTAAGTTCTTAAATAATTTAAAGAGACCATTCAAAATGTAGGTTAATAATCAAACCATCTCTTTCAAAGAAATAAGTATGTATATGATAAGAGTAGGTTAATGATGAAACTATCTCATTCAAAGAAATAAGTATGTATGTGATAGAGATACTGTGTCTGATTACCCAACGGATTACCGTAATAAATTGCTGACAGTTGCAGTTGTTGAAAACAATTAAATGGTTGCAGTACAATGGTGTTGTTGACCAACCACATGAGGAATTAAACCTTCTATTTTAAAAATGGAATAGATAACCAATAATGTAATATGTTTGATCCAAATAAAACCCTTTTGAATTGAATGTGATTATTTATGGCATTAAGCTTATAATATTCAAAATGTGTGGTGGTGTAGTTAATAAAGCTAACTATATAAGAAGTATCCCACAAAACTTGTGAGTATTCAGTTTAATGTAGTAATAGTCAGTAAACTTAGTAAACATTTTAATTTATTGTTTGTAAAATTTTTAGGGGTTAAATTTATAAACATTGCTAATGCTGTAATATACAAAAGTACATATATAGATTTCCCATTTTTTTTTCATTCTTGAAAGAGCTACAAAATTCAAGAGAAATTAAACTTTAACTACATGCATATCTTTGGTTAATGAAATATCTTCCATGTTAGAAGTAAAGTAGGAATTGCAATATGTTAATTCATATTTAAAACATTTTATTATTTATAATTTGAATGAGAAAAAAATTACTACGCCATATAAAATATTATAATTATCAAATATCATAGTATTCTGAGCCAACATTTAAAAAATGTAATGAAAAGTGATAATGCATACACTACTTGAACCAGTAGCTGAAGGGGAAATACTTGTTTCTATCTTCAGGAATATTAGTATAATGTTTCAGAAATGTTACATGTATGACATTTCAGAAACATAACCTGGGAATATGTCTTGGAAAGTTGCATTAAGCAAATTTTGGAAAAATTGAATATTTATGTTTTAGAAATATAACTTTGGAGTTTTTTATTTAACATGTTTCTGAAATGTTGCAGTGAACTGTTTCTATATATCTGAGACATTTACCAAAAGGTTATAATGTTTCAAGTGTAAGATTCCTGAAATATAACTGAGATATTTTGTGCTGTAAGGGTTTTCGAAGTAATAAAAATTTATTATCAGATCCTCCAGCCAACACCAACATACCAATGCTATGTCATGTCTCACCACTTCTGCCAACTGCGGATTTGTAACCGTCTCACCATCACATATAAATATATTATAATAAGTATTCAAACATTAAAATACTGTTTCAGTTTTAAATTACAAATTTTAGATTAATCTTTATTTTTGCTGTAATAAGTATTAAGTATGCTTAATTTAAAAAATGTATAATTTCCTTGCTACTGCTAACCCTGTGAACATCTTCATGAAACATCATACATAACACGCAATGATACAGTTAGTAGAATAACTTGTAGACACATAGAAGTACAAACTGAAGCGTAGAAGAAAGAAGTCCATAGATAGTTTGATTTCAAAGTTACACACAGGGCAGTCCAAAATTTTAACAATGACACCAGGAGTCATCAGCTCTACCTTGAGGTTGTCCCCGGGGACGGTGGGAACCAAGTGTGAAGGCAACTCAATGCCAAAAGAGCTAGTCTCTTCTCGAGCACCAGGTGTGGCATCACGCCAGCATCAGGGGGGTTGCGGAAGAAGTAACCATCTGAAGCTCTGCCTCTCCCAGCAGCAGACTCGAACAGCTCCTCTGCAGAACGACGACGACCACACAAGATGGACTCGGCGCTGCTCGGTGGGAAGATGGGAACAAAGCAAAAATAATACAGAATTATAAAAGGGGAAACACGATAACCAAAATAACACAGGATAAGGAGACAAGGGAACAAATGTGCATTTCCTATTTCAAAACAAGAAATGGCCAAACTGCAGGTGCAAACACACAAATATTGAAACAAGTAGTTGCATTGCTGATAAGCCTTTAACTGAGATATGTACGCCTTTCTAAAAGAGCGATTAGAGCTGGACGAAACAAGGCTGACTGTAATAGACCCTAAACATTTACTAATTTTAAACAGCCCTAAAAATTTAGGTATGAGCTTCTCAGTTATATCCGTCCCCATATCTGCCATCATGTAATTCTTGCAGAGGACCAGGTCTCCTAACTTGAAATTTACTGGCAACCTGCCCTGATCCATTTTAGCTACTACCTGAAGCTTTGCTGTCCCCGAGCCTATGGTGGACCTCCTCCAGCAGGCAATCACGGTCAGCGTCACCAAGGGGGAATAGAGGAGGATGGGGGATATTCAGTAAAGGATAGCTAAGAGGGTGACTAAGAAAAGGGAGTGAAGGAGGAACTCCCGTGGAATCATGCAAAGCGCTATTGAATCTTACATTTATAAAATAAAGATCCTGATCCCACTTAGCATGGTCCTGATTATAGAAAATAGTAAAATAATTCTTCAGATTCTTATTAAATTTTTCTACCTGATTGCCTTTCTGATAGTAGGGACTGGAAGTAAAAAGTTTTGTAGACCAGCAAAAATACATATTCTTAAAAACATTTGAAGTGAAGTACTTAGCATTATCAGTAATAACCTGAACGAGGGCACTAAACACTTTCCATACCTGATCAGTAAGCACTTTAACAATTGACGAGGCTTTCACGTTACACAGTGGTAATAGAATGACAAACTTAGTAAATGTATCCAACAAGATTAAAATACACACATTATCCTTTTTAGATCTAACTATGGGTCCAAGTATATCAAGATGAACAGTGCTCCAAGGCGCTTGGGGAATCTGTGTTACTGCCTGCTCGATGTTATCATTCTGAGCCTGCTTACATTTTTGACATTAGCCACAAGAACGTACAAAATCAGAAACGTCGCCCCTTAAACTAGACCAGGTAAATTGCACAGCTATCTTGTTAAAGGTCTTATTTACACCCAGATGACCACCAAACACAGAATCATGAAAATACGATAAAACCATGGACCTCAATGATTCCAGAATGACTATTTTGCGAGCATATCTCAAAATCCGCTGGATCATACATTCTGGAGAAGGCATCTGCTACCTGATTTTCGGAGCCTCGGACGTAATGTACTTTGAAATGGAAACGTGACAATCGCAACACCCAACAACCTAGTTTGCCCAACTGTTAGTCATTAGAAACCCAGCTTAACGCTAGGTTATCCGTGAATAGATTGCATTCTTCATGTTCTATGTAGGATGCAAATTTTTCTAGCCCATAGATACAAGCAAGGGTTTCTTTTTCATAAATACCTAAATTACACTCCGTGTCAGTGAAACTGCAACAGGCAAACGCCAATGGCGCCAAGCCTAATTCAGTCCGCTGGCTCAGGACGGCACCTAAAGCCAGTGACGAGGCATCCACCTGTACAATGAAATGGCGTGAAAAATCCAGTAGAAGTAGTACCAGAGGAGAAGATAACTTCTGCTTCAGCAGGGAAAAGGCCGACTCCTGGTCATGACCCCACTGGAACTCAACTCAACTCCCTTCCTTTTCAACACGTTCAAGGGTGCTGCCAATTTTGAGAAATGCTCTATAAAACGGATGTAATAGCCCAGTAATAACCAAACTTTTTTTGGACTCCCTTCAAAGTTTTAGGGCGAGGGAAATTTAATATTGGGGCCACACGATCAGGGTCAATCATAAGTTGACCTTCACAGAGCAGATAACCCAAAAATTTAACCTTTTTAGATCCCAAGGTTACCTTATCAGGATTAACCGTCAAACCCACTTCCCGCATTTTAAGAAACACCTGACGCAAGTGGGACAAATGGGACTCCAGATCACTGTACACAGTGTCGTCATCTATAAAATTAAAAACAAACTCAAATTTATACTCTGACAAGACGTGACCTAATACCCGGGACAATGCTTGACTGCCAAAATTATAGCCCATGGGAATACGAGTGAACTCGATCTGGCTCCAGAGTGTGCTAAAAGCAGTGTATTTCCTGCAAGAAGGATCCAGCAAACACTGGTGAAATTTATTATTGAGATCTAACACTGAAAACATGCGGGCTTTACCCAGGTGCTGAAGGGCGCGATCAATAGTAGGCAGCGGAAAAGGGCCTTTAAGAATTTTCTTATTCACCAGAGAATGGTTAACCACTAAACGACACTTGTCGCTATCCCTCTTGTCTACCAAAACCCCGGGTGAACAATAGTCTGATGTGGATGGAACAATAATGCCAGCTTCCAGTAACTTATCAATGATCTCCCGAAAGTCTTGTGCTTAGTGGGTGGGTGGTGGAGGGGCGTTTTAAATGTCGGTCGCACATCGTAATATCATCCGTCAAGGAAAATATATATGGAAGAACATTGCATTTCCCAATATGCGAAGAGATGATGTCACTAAACTCTTCCCTCAACTGATCTAATAGATTTTGAAAATATTCAGTTGGACTCATAACAACAAGTAAAGATGAAAACACTTCCGGGACCATGTCGACCTGAGGACCAATCCGAATAATTGGAGCAAACCCAAAGGAAAAATAAAATTTGTCCAAATTAACCAACACCCCATTTTTACCTAAGAATTAAAGCCCTAAAATAATGTAATGGGAAAGGTATGAAAAACCGAAAATGGAAACTTCCAGGAAAACCTACCGATTTTGAAATGCAAGTTCACAACAATGTTGCTGCTAGCGATGTCACCATTGGCCACATATTAAAGCTTCTCAGACATATACATGACACATCCTTTGGATATGATCTTCAAATCCAATAGATGTCTCAAAAAATTTATACTCAAAACACAATGGGTAGCCCCAGTGTCAACTAAGGCTGAAAAACTCCTCTCCCCACATGTGATTAACACCATACACTTCCTAATTGTGTGCAGGACTTTACCTTTTGCCCGACTGAAAAACCCAGGCAGATATCCAGTCAATACCCGTTTCCTGCCTTTAGACAAGTCCTACGCAGGTGCATGAGCTCGCAGCAAAGAAAACACTTTCTTTCAAATATTGTACGCCTGTTATGCTGACAATCCTTTGCTACATGTCCCTGAACAGCACAGTTTGTGCACCGCATGAAAAAGGCGCATTGATCGACATTTTGTATATAAGAAATTAGCCCAGGCGCCGCAGAGTTACAGTCACAGCCGGCTCGTAAAACAGGTGGAAAACACGCACGATGCACGCTAAAGGCTAAAAGATGGCCTTGCATTTCCACAGTTAGTTAACAGCTCACAAAAATTACATGGAACTGAAACCAATGTGCATTGAGTGCGCACGTGCAGAGCCATATTATCTATAATAAAACTAACCTGTTGGCATTCACTCATTTGTAAGCACAATGCATCATGAAATGGGCATATAGAATCTACATATTCATACATTGGCTCGCCCAGTATTTGGTATCTATAAATATAGTTATGTTTGCAATTACACTTGACGTGCGGGGGAAACAAAGCCTCCATCACCCTAAGTTTGAAGCCCACAAAGGTGCCACCTTCCAATGACACGATTTCTTCATGGAGTAGTTGCAGTATGAATCCCTCACACTTAATTGCTTTGGCTTTCAAAAGACTATCCTTGGAACTCAAACGTAGACTAGCTATTTTGCTCACTGCAATATAGAAACATGAAATATTGACGGGTTCAAGATATGTCAAAGGAGTTAGGTTTTGCAATGCTACAAGGAACAGTTTATCAACTTTAGGTGGACCATTGGAGACACTCACCGGGACCATGTGCTGAGAGGTTTGTTCCACCGCACCTTGTTGATGGCACATGCCCACCGCAGCATGGCGCAGCTCAACTACCGTCATCGTTTCATCGGCTTCAAACTCGAGGTCTCATAGTAAATCCAAAAGTTCTTCTTTCTTGAGCATGTAGATAAACCCGACCTCAGCCAATTCATGCAAAAAATATGACAATGCAGATATGAGAAAAGGTATAGTAGAGTATCACAGAAATTATTTGTGCCGTATCACAAATAATATTAACAAGAATGAATTAAAAATTATGTATTTTGAAATAATTATACACCAAAACTCTGCAAGGCACCCCTGAACAATCATTCATGACATTAATATATGCAAAAGCATTACAATGAAAATTCCTTCTTGATTTACATAAAACTTATAAATTTATCACGAAACTTGAACAATACAACTTGCATGAACTGTAAATGAAAACATTATTAAATGCCAAGATGATTAAAACAATTATTATAAAACTGACTAGATATGAATACTTGAGCAACTGAAAAAGAGGGCAGCTGTTTAAGCCTAGTAAAGCCTCCGTTTCATAATAAAGGAACGCATTAAAATTACAATTAAAAGGATTAAGATTTCGGTGGAGGCAGTCAAACAACTCGTCAAAGCGCCAACCGAATAAAAATGTTGCACATTAAACACATTAAAAAAAGATTAACTCTTGGACAGTGAACAAGAAAGACACGACACGTTAAAACAGGGAGGCACAGCGACACAAAGTTTTAGTTTAAACAGAGACAGAATTTAGACGGGTAACTGAAACCACAATTTTGAAAAAAACTGTAGCATTACTGCTCACCCAAGACAAACACAACTATGCCACAGAAACACTAAAACATTTTAAAACACCCCAACTAACACACAAAACTTGTGCATGACTTACTGTTAATTATGTCCTAATACTCGGCGGTTCAGGCAAAAACACTAAATTTAAATGAGCCTTCATCGTGTCTTCGACGTCCTACAGGACAAGTGTGGCAGTTAAACCATGTGGAGAATTTTTGCAGGCGACACGGTCAAGCGACGACAGGTCATAGAATAGGAAGAGCTTGAGCCATGCAACGGCTTAAATAAACTATCTAAATTGTATAAAAAATTATGACGTACCGAAACAGGGGAGGAAAAAGGAGGGGATCCGAGCCGAGCAAAGAGTATACCACCATGTCGAGTTGACAGCAAAGAAAATGTATTGTGCGACGGGCGTTNACAGCAAAGAAAATGTATTGTGCGACGGGCGTTAGCATTGCAAAATAATCTGTTGACTATCAAGAAGGTAAGCCTTGAAAAATTCATCAGAATTAAATAATATTCTGATTTATACCTGTATACCATTAGTGCGTCTGTAAACACACAACCTGTAATTAACATTTTGTAAATTAAGGTTTCGTTTCCAGAGGTGTTTTTGCATTAAGCACGATTCTGCAACCCGAAAGAAATACATTTGACATAAATTTCATGTGTTTTACTGCATAAACACGCCGTACTTCATAGCCTTCCTCACCTTCACGTTTCATCGTAAATACTGCAAATTACCATATATACCTTTTGCTGGTATTATGTTCCCATTTTTCGGAAAAGCCGCTATTCTGGATAATTTCGGAGAACTCGACTCTGATTAGTTCTTGCATGCTGTCACATGCCTTGCATGCTCCTAGAGTCATGACAATGGTTGTAGTCTTTTTCCTCGAAGAACAAAGTATTTCAATTTGGGTGGCCCTGCAGGATAGGTGAACAATCTGATAGGCCTACCAGGTTATTTACATCTNTCAATTTGGGTGGCCCTGCAGGATAGGTGAACAATCTGATAGGCCTACCAGGTTATTTACATCTGATTTATGACGCCACTTATGTTTACACATGGCTGCACCCTTCGTCTGTTATATCTTAACTGGGCAGTGATGGGAATGTAAGGGTTTTCAGGTGGGAACAAATTTAGCAATTTTATTCCTCTGTATTTTTTAGTACACTTGAGCCAACAGGCTCAAGTATTTATACTTTGAGCCTCTCGGCTCAATACTACCCTATTCCACACATGGTATTGAGAAGTTCACTGAGCCCATTCGCTCAAGTGTACAACTCGCTACCATATCTGGTATCGAGAAATACAGTTGAACACACCTGCTCAGGTGTACTACCTGATACCAAGTTCTATCATAAAGCACACTTTCACAACCATTTTGCTTTACACTATTCTGATCCAACAAAAATCTCATTCCAAAATATTTACAGTTGTATACAATTTCACACTACCCTTACTATACAAAAATCTTATTCCCGAATATTTACAATTCTATGTGATTACATGCTCACTTGACTTAACAAAACCTACCGTTATTATTGTGAATATAATTGTTATTTTTTAAATTTTTTCTCCCTACTTCAGATGCAGTATCGCATGTTCGCTGTCCTTCACACTGCACTAACCTAACAAGAACCTCACTTCCAATTATTCACAATATTATTTCATTTCACAGTAACTTGACCAAACTCAACCTATGTATCCACATTCAAAAACACTTTCTGTGTTAACTCAATCCTTTACTCGGTCAACTCTGGGGTAGCCTTGCTCAATATAAGGGTAAACTGCAGCCAGCAGACAACAAACTCAAAATAGAACGAAAAAGGAAACTAATTGTTTCATGGTTGTAGTATGTGCAAAGGAGGAAAAAATTTATGAAATGTTTTGTCTTTTGTTGGCTGAATGCACCAGTATTTTCCGTATAATTTGCCACAAATGCATGTTGCCATAGATAAAGGTATGGAATAAGTTAAATATTTATTTACTTTCATGATACTTTTTATTATTCCAATTTTACTGTGAATAAATTCATTAAATATTCTTTGTCATGTTCATCGTCGTCCAGCACTAGATTTAACAAATGAAAGAGATATCCATGTCCTTACATTTAAAAGCTTAGCATTGTACATCCTGAATTTCATTTGCAGCGTTCATTAACTACCTGGTGAACCTGGTCAAGTGGCAGTTAACCCAGTTAACTACAAGATCAGTTTTCGTAAGCGCCCTGGATGAATAACTTATTTTGCAGTATAGATCATTTACTGAGTATTATACATGCTTGTTTTGTGGTGTAGGGGTGGCAAGTAGATGATCATGAGCTGAAATAACTTTAGGTAGGCATACTGTTCTGCATGACTGTGGCAAACAGTGCTTTCCTGAAAGGCTTTTTATGTTACTGTTGTAGACGAGGTGTTGAGTAGACCTATTTGAATTAAAATACTCTCTTCAATGGGAGAAATTTCACAATGGTGTTTAATAACAGTAATTGGTAAGCCTATATATTAAAATATTGTGCAAAAAATCACATACAATTTCTGCATTCCATTGCTGGAAGTGACTATTACTATTTCTTGGCCTTGTCAATCATAATTTCTTGCCTAATGATGTAATCTATACAATCACATNTATGACGTACCGAAACAGGGGAGGAAAAAGGAGGGGATCCGAGCCGAGCAAAGAGTATACCACCATGTCGAGTTGGCAGCAAAGAAAATGTCTTGCGCGACGGGCGTTAGCATTGCAAAATAATCTGTTGACTATCAAGAAGGTAAGCCTTGAAAAATTCATCAGAATTAAACAATATTCTGATTTTGCTCGATTACCGTGGTTTATGCCTGTATACCATTAGTGCTTCTGTAAACACACAACCTGTAATTAACATTTTGTAAATTAAGGTTTCGTTTCCAGAGGTGTTTTTGCATTAAACACGATTCAGCAACCCGAAAGAAATACATTTGACATAAATTTCACGTGTTTTACTGCATAAACACGCCGTACTTCATAGCCTTCCTCACCTTCACGTTTCATCGTAAATACTGCAAATTACCATATATACCTTTTGCTGGTATTATGTTCCCATTTTTCGGAAAAGCCGATATTCTGGATAATTTCAGAGAACTCGACTCTGATTAGTTCTTGCATGCTGGCACATGCCTTGCATGCTCCTAGAGTCATGACAATGCTTGTAGTCTTTTTCCTCGAGGNCATGACAATGCTTGTAGTCTTTTTCCTCGAGGAACAAAGTATTTCAATTTGGGTGGCCCTGCAGGATAGGTGAACAATCTGATAGGCCTACCAGGTTATTTACATCTGATTTATGACGTCACTTATGTTTACACATGACTGCACCCTTCATCTGTTATATCTTAACTGGGCAGTGATGGGAATGTAAGGGTTTTCAGGTGGGAACAAATTTAGCAATTTTATTCCTCTGTATTTTTTAGTACACTTGAGCCGACAGGCTCAAGTATTTATACTTTGAGCCTCTCGGCTCAATACTACCCTATTCCACACATAGTGTTGAGAAGTACACATATACCATATCTGGTATCGAGAAATACAGTTGAACACACCTGCTCAGGTGTACTACCTGATACCAAGTTCTATCATAAAGCACACTTTCACAACCATTTTGCTTTACACTATTCTGATCCAACAAAAATCTCATTCCAAAATATTTACAGTTGTATACAATTTCACACTACCCTTACTATACAAAAATCTTATTCCCGAATATTTACAATTCTATGTGATTACATGCTCACTTGACTTAACAAAACCTACCGTTATTATTGTGAATATAATTGCTATTTTTAAAATTTTTTCCCCTTACTTCAGATGCAGTATCGCATGTTCGCTGTCCTTCACACTGCACTGACCTAACAAGAACCTCACTTCCAATTATTCACAATATTATTTAATTTCACAGTAACTTGACCAAACTCAACCTATGTATCCACATTAAAAAACACTTTCTGTGTTAACTCAATCCTTTACTCGGTCAACTCTGGGTAGCCTTGCTCAATATAAGGGTAAACTGCAGCCAGCAGACAACAAACTCGAAATAGAACGAAAAAGGAAACTAATTGTTTCATGGTTGTAGTATGTGCAAAGGAGGAAAAAATTTATGAAATGTTTTGTCTTTTGTTGGCTGAATTCACCAGTATTTTCCATATAATTTGCCACAAATGCATGTTGCCATAGATAGAGGTATGGAATAAGTTAAATATTTATTTACTTTCACGATATTTTTTATTATTCCAATTTTACTGTGAATAAATTCATTAAATATTCTTTGTCATGTTCATCGTCGTCCAGCACTAGATTTAACAAATGAAAGAGATATCCATGTCCTTACATTTAAAAGCTTAGCATTGTACATCCTGAATTTCATTTGCAGCGTTCATTAACTACCTGGTGAACCTGGTCAAGTGGCAGTTAACCCAGTTAACTACAAGATCAGTTTTCGTAAGCGCCCTGGATGAATAACTTATTTTGCAGTATAGATCATTTACTGAGTATTATACATGCTTGTTTTGTGGTGCAGGGGTGGCAAGTAGATGATCATGAGCTGAAATAACTTTAGGTAGGCATACTGTTCTGCATGACTGTGGCAAACAGTGCTTTCCTGAAAGGCTTTTTATGTTACTGTTGTAGACGAGGTGTCGAGTAGACCTATTTGAATTAAAATACTGTCTTCAATGGGAGAAATTTCACAATGGTGTTTAATAACAGTAATTGGTAAGCCTATATATTAAAATATCGTGCAAAAAATCACATACAATTTCTGCAATCCATTGTTGGAAGTGACTATTACTATTTCTTGGCCTTGTCAATCATAATTTCTTGCCTAATGATGTAATCTATACAATCACATTCACATTTCACAGGTAAATGATTTTAATGTTAATTAACAGCAATGTAGAGTAGTGACTGTAATGTAAACTGAGCATCATACTCTCTGACTGTATTTGCACACTTATAATTCTACAGTAACCAAATTGTTTTTCACAGATGTTAGTATTCTGCCATTTTTTTTATATTTCCTCATTCCTATTGCACTAAGCATATTACAAAAATTGCAAAGAAAATTGTATGGGAGGGAAAAAATTGATGAATAATACATACAAATTAATTAAAAGTATAATCCATGTACTGCTGGATGAGGTGAATTGACATTATTCTGCAGACAGGATAAAGATAAAGCTTGTAACATGGTTCACAAAATGTAAACAAGTATTGAAATTCACCAAAAAGGGGAAACGCTAGACAGTGAAAAATTATCTTTATAAGCACACAACAATGAAATTTGTTTCCATATTTGCTAAGTAGCCTACATCAGTAAAAATTATTTGAATTTAAAGATAGGTTATGCTAAAACTAAATAATATTATTCCCAAGAACTAATTTTAACTAGTTATTAACAAGATACCAATTTTCTTTCTGACTGTATAGATATACTGTTAATCACAGGTAAACTGTAAATTAAAGTTTCATTCAACCAAAAATTACAGTATTTTTTTATTACTTTGTAGTATGTGAATGTTGTCAAATGAGGTAAAGGAAATACTCGAATAGTAGTCATGCTAAGAAAATTTTCACAAAAAATAAAAAGACCTAACCTGGAATTTGTATTAGCAGGGTGGCTAGACCGGGAAAACTTGGCAAATATGCAAATATCAGGTAATTCTGACTACCTGGAAAATATCAGGGAAAAGCAAGACATCATGGAATATCCNTGGCAAATATGCAAATATCAGGTAATTCTGACTACCTGGAAAATATCAGGGAAAAGCAAGACATCATGGAATATCCATATCTATGGTGTTTGAATCTGTTTTTGATCGTACTATAATTTGTTCAACTAAAGTAACACCATGCCTGTGTGGTTTGACCGTCAAATGGAATGGTGATATCAATTATACAATATAGAAATTGAATTACTTTAAGTAAAATTTATTATTTAAAACAATTATGGAAAAAATTTCTTAAATGGCCAGTTAACANAGAAATTGAATTACTTTAAGTAAAATTTATTATTTAAAACAATTATGGAAAAAATTTCTTAAATGGCCAGTTAACATGTGATTTATAACTGCAACACTAATAATGTTGAGACAAACTGTCACTCAGTTGTATAGTCTTAAGTACATTTATCTATGCTTATACCGGTTTTTTTTGTTGNATTCTGCAGACAGGATAAAGATAAAGCTTGTAACATGGTTCACAAAATGTAAACAAGTATTGAAATTCACCAAAAGGGGGAAACGCTAGACAGTGAAAAATTATCTTTATAAGCGCACAACAATGAAATTAGTTTCCATATTTGCTAAGTAGCCTACATCAGTAAAAATTATTTGAATTTAAAGATAGGTTCTGCTGAAACTAAATAATATTATTCCCAAGAACTAATTTTAACTAGTTATTAACAAGATACCAATTTTCTTTCTGACTGTATAGATATACTGTTAATCACAGGTAAACTGTAAATTAAAGTTTCATTCAACCAAATATTACAGTATTTTATTATTACTTTGTAGTATGTGAATGTTGTCAAATGAGGTAAAGGAAATACTCGAATAGTAGTCATGCTAAGAAAATTTTCACAAAAAATAAAAAGACCTAACCTGGAATTTGTATTAGCAAGGTGGCCAGACTGGGAAAACCTGGCAAATATGCAAATATCAGGTAATTCTGACTACCTGGAAAATATCAGGGAAAAGCAAGACATCATGGAATATCCATATCTATGGTGTTTGAATCTGTTTTTGATCGTACTATAATTTGTTCAACTAAAGTAACACCATGCCTGTGTGGTTTGACCGTCAAATGGAATGGTGATATCAATTATACAATATAGAAATTGAATTACTTTAAGTAAAATTTATTATTTAAAACAATTATGGAAAAAATTTCTTAAATGGCCAGTTAACGTGTGATTTATAACTGCAACACTAATAAAACCTAAATTGTGCTACCTGTATAAAAGTTTTGTTAAAATTTACTGAAATACTCTTCATTGTAGTCCAGGCTAACATAAGCAGTGTTTTGTTGAGATTTCTGTGTTGGAACAACTCTGAACATCAGTAATATGTGATAGAAGAATCTTCTTACAAACTTAAAAAATAACATCTTAATTGAGGTAGCTCTTGCAGATAGTTTATCATGAATTTGGGATTTATGTTCTCATCCCAGTTGGGGAAAGTGCCTGAAGAGACTATAATTTAAACTTTATAAAAAAAATTATATATATTCTTGGAAAAACTAGTTTTGACAAAACTTTGGTAAATATAATATGTAAGTGCAGTAGTTCCCTTTACTTTGTGATTGTAAATAAACTAGGACAGTTATTTGATACATTGTGCTTCAAAATAAGATTTTCATGAAAGGATTTAAATATTGTCATTCTATTATCTTTGTTTATGAAAATGTGTATTAAAATACTTTAATATAATAATTCCATAAAAAGTAATTCAGTCATTCAGGCAATACAGTCATTTGAAATTTCCACAGTGACCAATTTATATATATATATATATATTGTTTGTGTCATGAGCAACAAAGTGATTATTTTGCCTGGCATGGAAGTCAAGTAAGCAAAAGCACACATACAGGTAAATAATGCACTTGAAATGTTTATAGATTAATCTCTTTCTTCCTACAATTCTTGTTGTGCTAACAAAATGGCTAAAGTTATTATATAATATAATTTATTTCAAAACAAAAAGAATGTAACTAAAGTATCAATATATATAACACTTTGGTATTAATAATTAATAGATGANAAATGGCTAAAGTTATTATATAATATAATTTATTTCAAAACAAAAAGAATGTAACTAAAGTATCAATATATATAACACTTTGGTATTAATAATTAATAGATGATGTGAACCACATGTTCACGAGTCCTTTTGCCCACTGACTGCCGCAGTGTGCCCACACCAGACGCACCACACCGACAGGCTTGTGGGCACGAGTGCATTAGTGTTTAGTATTTATTCAGTATTGATGTATACCATAATTATCATGTGACATTTTCAAGTTGGCAATGCAGTGGCTGCTACGAGTCAATACTTATATTTAATATTAATATAATGGTGTTTTATTATGTAAGTACAAGGGTAATTGTGTTTTATTATGTAAATTGTGTTTAATTATGTTTATATAAGGTATATCATGTTTACGTCTCATTAGCATTTTAAGTCGCATTTGTTTCATCTCTCCACCGCCAGGTGTCGGCCGTGCTTAGGTGGCGCGAGCCGATGCATTGCGCAGTCTAGTAGGCAACATCACTTCGGCGCGAGCGGACGTGGTAAGTCTCTCGTTTCACAAGAACCTCGGTACCAGCCTCTCAGGCTGCAACCTCACTCAGCAATCGCATCATCATATCATTCAGGAAGCAACTAGTATTTTTATGTTACATCTCACCGAGGAGAGAGCAGCGTCACGCGCCTTAAGTAATTATAATCCAGCAGTGTGTTTATATGACCACGCGGTCACCACGTGTTTGATCAAAGTGTTCAATAAAATAATTATATACATATAAAACTTGAGTGCGTTATTAATTCAGGCGTGCGCAGCGGCCATACAGCTCGCAATTTCATAATATCTGACGGTGTGTTACCAGAGAACCCCTGGGCCGTCGGCCGAACGACCCAAAAATCTCATCAGCTCACCGCGGAGCTGTGGCGCCGGGCAAATCCATAATCATTACATTCCAACTCTGGTAACCGACCGCGTCATAGAATGCAAGACAATGTAGAATTGGGAACATTGTTTTATCTGCGTGTCACAGATAAATTAGTGTAGTATGAAACTATTTACTGTATCCTACTGCCTGTAGAGTGAATATGGGGTATTGTGTGCATGCTAGCTGTGTCCCAACACTGAATGCCATTTTTGCTAGTACCTCTCTGTCAAAAACAATGTGGATTGGATTTGAGGTTAGAAAACTGTTAACAAGTGCTTTGAAACTTTTGTATACATCCTCTGACTGAAATTTCTTGTGGCAAGAATACAATAAATGTATCCAAAACATTTCACGTGAATATATTGTTCGTAACATCACTGTTTGACAATGTGTTGTTGACAATTGTTGGAGTCAGATGATTCAATGTTAGGTTTATGCTCAGACGAAAGTCAGTNTGTTTGACAATGTGTTGTTGACAATTGTTGGAGTCAGATGATTCAATGTTAGGTTTATGCTCAGACGAAAGTCAGTGTCCCTCTAATGTATACTATGTCCTTATAAAAGGTTAATTAAAATAATATTTTATTTCATTACAAAATTTGTCTCTNGTCCCTCTAATGTATACTATGTCCTTATAAAAGGTTAATTAAAATAATATTTTATTTCATTACAAAATTTGTCTCTAGTCAATAAAGCATCCTTAAAGTCTTTTCAATCTCTCCTGTATCATAATTTAAATAGTGCTACCTTTTTTTTTNTCTAGTCCATAAAGCATCCTTAAAGTCTTTTCAATCTCTCCTGTATCATAATTTAAATAGTGCTACCTTTTTTTTACAGGTGTAACAAGGAAACACACAGCCAATGCGATTGATGTTGAAGTCGCCACATGCATCAAGGGGTGNTTTTTTTTACAGGTGTAACAAGGAAACACACAGCCAATGCGATTGATGTTGAAGTCGCCACATGCATCAAGGGGTGGCTTCGCCATGCCGAAGACAGAATGCTCAGAAGACAAAGATAAGTGGTTTATTTATGAACTGTGTTTAATTGGGTCGTATTTTCGTGACTGCAGTTGCATTTTAAATAAATACATTTCGGCACTGTGTGGTTGAATATTGTAATGGAAAGAATTTTTGTTCATTGTTTCCTTTTGTCATTTAATTAGAATAATAAACATGGAGTTCAAGCTAAATGCTGTAAATTAATTTAAACATATGTGTGATGCATATTTGTATTTAAATTGAAAAAAAAATTAATTCTTTTAGTAAAATGCAATATATTTTTTTGTGTCTCACAGTTAACAGGTGGGATGTCTTCTTACTACAGATATTATTGGCACAAACGTTCTNCAATATATTTTTTTGTGTCTCACAGTTAACAGGTGGGATGTCTTCTTACTACAGATATTATTGGCACAAACGTTCGGTAAACTCTCAAGAGTATTTAAGAAAAAATTTTTTTAGGATTATAATTAACTTTTTGTTTCCTAAATTGTATTTTTCCATGATTCATTGTAGAGTCCTGATACCATAATTGGAAATTAATTGCATGAAGCTTATAGCTGATGGAACAAGAACTGCGTAGCCTACTTTGCCTGCTTAAACAGTGGAAGTTGAGCCACTTTTTTTTCCTGAATTTGCAATCTGAAAGCATCAGAGTAACTTTAAAAATTGCAATTACTTTAGCTCTTGGTATTTGCATACAGAGTTCTTATTATAGTGTTTGGAAGTTATGAGATATTCATTACATTCCTTTACTAAGTTAACATGAGTGCCCATGTTTAATGGGCATTTTCAGTTTTCAGTTCTTTCACCCCAAATACAACATATTACATACTTTGTTTTTACCTATATTCAAACCAAATTTTGCCTATTACAGTAACCATTCTGACAGTGAAAAAACATTGTTCATTTTATAGTTAAAATATCTTGTCAAAAATCCTAAAACAGTAAAATTTTTATTAGGGCTAAGAAATATAGCTGGGTGTTGTGTTTATTTTATTTGGGGGAAGGGGTAAATTTTAGTTTAATGTCTTTGTGAGACTGTATTGTTTTTCAGCAGCTAATAGTAGGATATTCCTAGCTTTGATAGAGCAGTGAAAAAATTTAGTTGAACAGAAAAAACTTTCAATACAACTTCAAATACAATACTGTATTTACAGAACCAGATTACTGTTCATGATTCTTAATAGTGACCTCTCAAAGTGCATTATTTCAACTCATTGGCAATTAATGAACAAAAGTCCCATTTGTCTGACACTGATAAAATTATTTTTTTAAAGATTCATTCCATTAACACAACACTTGACACGTTAATGGAAACCAACAAATGCCGGTATGTGGAAACAATCATGCTACTTCATGGAAAAGGCCTCATCAATATGCAGCCATATACGAAGTCAACTCATGCCGATAACATCTCAATTTAATCAAGATGCACTAAAACTGCAACTGCATCACACTACACTTCATAAAATTAGCTAGCTATACATTCAGGTAGGTATAAATAAATTTGTTTATGAACAGGACATTTCAGAAATAATGCCCAGAGATTATTAATTTTGAACAAAGAAATGTCACTAAAAACTAAATATAAAGTATTTGTAGACATTGTCTGTTGGTTTTCAAACAGTCTTCTGAACATCAACTTGCCAAATCAGTAAAACATAATTTACAATTTGCACAAGTCTAATTAGTCAGAAGCCTATTTCAATTGTACAAGACAACTACCTACAGTATTGCTTGCAGTCATCAAATTTCTGTGTATCTGCATTTCCGTTCTGCTGCAGCAATACCAGTGTGGCCATGACTTTGAAAATGTTTTTCCCTGCCATGGTCTTGATTTTAAAATATGAGTATATTGAGAGTAATAACTTAAGAAGTGACTGTCCTCCATTATGTTATGTTACGTTACTTCAAAAATAAATGGTATGCATAATACTGGTTATCCAACAGCACAGTGAACACATTCATCACATGTGGTTTGCAACAAGAGTTGCTTACAGTTACAAAGCTGTATTTTGGCTTGTTGGCAGCAGACATATTCTGAGATTGTGTTAGATTCTGTTTTCTAAGATAAGAATACCAAGATATTTTGCATTTATTTGGTGGTGTTATGAAAGAATGGATAAGTGATAATGAATGGGAACAAACCTGATTTACCCAGTACACTGTAAGGATTCACACCAGCTCGCTTTGTTTTTATCATTGGTTATATTACAATTATTTTTTAGCTACATGAGGAAACAGAATAATTCATTGGGCTAGAAGTAATCTTAACATTTTAAAACATGTGGCTTAAAAGTAAATGTTTATGAAAACAAATTTTTTAGTTACTATTTACTTAAAAAATCTACTGGATGCTTCCATGAAATGCAGTTAGGTAATAAATATTACATATTGCACAGCTTTAACCCCATTTTTAAAATAATTAATTTGAACTGAGATCACATTTGTGTAATTTAATGAGCGTAATGCCTATATGAAAGTATTTTTTGTGTTTTTTAATTGTTATTTATTCTTTTCTTATCAATCTTTTCAAATAACCTTTTTAACTTATGAAACAACTTTAATACTACTGTGGCTTACATTTTGGGCAATTTTATTTTTGCTTTCTCATGAGACAATAGATTTTAATATTGCAGTGGCTTATATTCAAAGGCAGCTTATTTTCGGAGCAATACTGCAATTTTTGTTTCTTGTATCAATTTCCTCTCCAGGTTGATTTTCACTTTCAATGTGAAAAATTAACTATTTGTGTAACATGTTAAGATGTTTTCCATAACTACAAAAATTAAATAAGTCTAAACTTTCAAATGCAGGCCTAAACCAAAAACTAATTTTCATCTTGACCATTGTCTGATGGTGACAAATGCAACAGAATTCCATAGAACATGCTTGATGCCAGTGGCTGCGGGACAGCCTGATGATTTGCAAATATAAAGAGAAAGTCTGCATAAAATGTTTTGAGATTCTCGTTTGTGCGACAGACTATGCACTTTGGACACAGTATAATCGCAGTATCTGGCAAAGATCTATGCCAGAAGTCCCTAAAGTGAAACTTCTTGATACTGACCTCAACGGACCTAAATATTTTTGCAATTTCTAATAATAAGGATTTTTTAACTGGGGTTTGTGAGAACTGTAATTTGTGTGTATAACTAATAGTTTTGTATAACTGGTATATGTGAGTGAGAACTCTAAATCGATTCCAGCCCTTTTCTCCCAAAACATACATTTTATGACCAGCAAAACTTTATTTATTACTGGACTTGACATTCTAGCACATGTAAAAAAACACTTTAAGCATAGGCATTAATATTTAATTCCTGGTCTCATTCCATGGGGAAAGGAGACAACTTTGTATTAATGAGACAATGTTTTTAACTAGATTTTGCTGTATGTATTATTTCCCTTTAAAAATATTCAAGATGTAATTTTTAATAACCGTATATCAAAACACATGCACATTATCATTCTGTTTTTACTTCAAACTGAACTAGATTTACAGGTTGATGTGAATTTCTCCATGGAACAAATAATTACTAGAGACACATTTTTTGCTGTGGAACACACCATGTATGAGAGAGACTATATTATTTTTTCAGTTTTGTACATACGACCAAAATAATTAATTATAGTTGACCCTTTTTGTTTACTTCCAGACATAGTATTTTCCAACATTATTTACGCAGGATGTATACATATATTTTTTGCTTTTTTCCACACAACCAATGTAAATTACTACCTATCATTGGTGTTTATTTACTTGGAATGCAACTTTTTTCTATGAAAATCGGTGTATTCATGGCCAGTGGTGTTGTAGTTCTTAAAAAAACAAATCCACATCTCCTGGTAGGAACCACTGCTGTAGTAGACAGGTCTGGACACTCGCTTATCTAATAATGTTAGCAAATTGATGCCCTTAGTGATGCATTTAGTTAATGAAGTGTCCGCAAAAGCGCAAACCAAACTAGTCATGTTAACATTACTGGTATAGGGATAACACCATAGGGGTATGAACATCATTTTCCCATTTTAAGAAAAACTTGTTANGTGTCCGCAAAAGCGCAGACCAAACTAGTCATGTTAACATTACTGGTATAGGGATAACACCATAGGGGTATGAACACCATTTTCCCATTTTAAGAAAAACTTGTAATTCCCTTACCTATGCTTGCCATGTCAAACATCACTTCTTTGGCATCAGTGCTCTGTGATTAGGTTCATGAACTAAATTGATCAACTTTTCAAACAAGTGTCCAGACCTGTCTTCTATGACCGTGATAGGAACAAACTTTACAGTGCTGCATGCAACACTAATTCATTATGGTGCGGCATAGTTTGTGTTATTCATCATTGATACATCTCATGGTACTGCAGTCAAAGTGTTTATTTACAAAGTGGAGTTTTTCGCAATAAATCTAAATTAAATTTGTGTAGAAATTGTGGAATATAGTGTTAATGATGCTTATTTCACAAAAATAAAATACTGTAAAATTTTTCTATTTCTTGGAAAAAAATCTGTTGGTGCTTGGAGTACAGTCCTAAATACACTATGTAGTAAAATTAATGGAAGTTCTCTGCCACTATACCCAAATCAATCACAACATAGTGTAATCAAACACAATTGTTAAGTTATGAAGACAGGAAATATATGCAGAGTTAGCATAAATTGATTCTTGTGTAAGCTATTAACACATTATATAGAGATTGTTGACATTTCACAAACATTTGTAAGTGTTGAATATTAGCCTCTGTGCTATATTTAAGGTTAATCCTGGCTATACGGAGAGTCGCGGCTATTGTCCGAGGCCATGCAGTTGTTCAGTCTAGTTCATGATGGCGCTCTCACAGCATGTCGGTCGGTTGTAGTGATGTCGTGTTATAATCCAAATACATCTGTAATGCATCACTCCAGTTTGTTATTTCTCTTCCGTGTTTTTCTACAGGTTATGGGCCCAGGCACCTAACTACGAGTGAATGAAGTATTTACAGTGAACAGCGTGTGTGTTTTCTTTTCGTGACTGCAATCCTAACCTGTCTCGTTAACGGCCGCGTGTCTTCCGTCCGTTCGTTTTAATTATCGTCCGCGACAAATATGGAAGCTCACTCCCGAACAAATATAGACAAGTTGGAAGGCCAAGCCAACTGGAGCGATTGGAATTTCCAAATTATTATATTGCTCAGAAGTAGTGGTCTTATGGATGCGCTAGAAGGGAAACTGCAATATCCCGAAGAACCGAACACGCAGTCAACAGCAAAGGAGTATTTGGATTATACGACCAAGAAACAAATTCTAGACAGAATAGAATTTGGAGCTCAGCAAGTCATCGTCAATAATATGACTTCGGCAGTGAGACAAATCGTCAATATGTGTAGTACTAGCAAGGAGATGTGGACCAAGCTCCTGATTCAATCTGAACAGCAGCAAGACAGATTGTTTAATGATTTTTTCAGTATAAAATCAATGGACTCTGACAGTGTGGCAAAGCATATTGCTCGTCTCGAGAAATTGTGGATGGAACTGTGTGATGAAACGTGGAAGGAAGACAAAGTAAGGCTTCCAGAATCCTTGTTCATAAATCGTATTTTAAATACACTTCCTTCTCAATATTTAGAATTTGTCAATGCCTGGGAATCAATGCCGAAAGAACAGCAAACAGTGAGAAACCTGACTGAAAGACTATGTACAGTCGAGTTGAGACTTTAGGAAAGGGATTCACCTCAAGATTCAGCATTGCCTGTGAAGTTCAAGACAACACCGTCATCTTCAGGAACGAAGAAACCTGAGAGTAAGAAGAAATCGGTGATTTGTTTCAATAGCAAAAAGGAGGGACATTTTAAGTCCAACTGTCCCAGTTTAAATCGCAGTGAACGGTTTAAATCAGCGAAACATCCGCACGCCTTATCGGCTACTGATGAAACTAACGCAAGTGATATCAGTGATAACAATGCTTACAAGTGGGTCATTGACTCAGGGGCCAGCTCTCATATGACAAAGTTTGGCGATCATCTCGTAAACTTTGACGCTACCTTCAAGACTAAGGTAAATTTAGCTAATGAGACAACCATTGAAAGTATTGGCAAGGGAGATGTGCGGGTAAATATGCCAACGGGCGAGTACGTAATCACCGACGCACTCAGAGTACCCGGACTTGCAGCAAATTTGCTTTCTGTTAGCAGGATGACTGAAAAGGGTTTCGTCATTGTCTTCGAAAAGAACTGCTGCAAGATCTTCAGAGAGGAAGAAGTAAAGGTGAGTGGTTCTCCACACATTGTTGCACCTCGTAAATTTGGTACTTATGTGATGGAAGCGAAACCAATAAAGAAGGAAACCGCTCGTTTCACAACTGATCAAGACACCTGGCACAGACGGTTGGGACATTTAAACTTAAATGGACTCAAAAAACTGAAATAAATGTCTGGTGGCGTAGTGTTTCCAGAAAGCAATTTCAAGAAATGTGAAATTTGTTTGCAGGGGAAACAGATGCACAAACCCGCAACAAGGAAAAAGAACAAAGGAAANGCCACCTCTATCTCCCGATCTCACTCCGATGGATTTGTTTCTATGGGGGGAGATGAAATGTCTCATTTATGCAACCGCTGTAGATACTGCAGAATATTTGGAGGCCCATGTTGCTGTAGCTGCAATGGCACCTCGAAAATACCTGGAATCTTTGAACATACCAGACAATCACTGGTACNCAGAAGATTTGGAGGCCCATGTTGCTGTAGCTGCAATGGCACCTCGAAAATACCTGGAATCTTTGAACATACCAGACAATCACTGGTACGCAGATGCCAAACTCTGTGTTGAAGTCAGTGGCGAGCAATTTCAGCAACATCTTTAAGTGTAACATGTCAACTCCCCTTTCTTGGAAATGGTACTTAGTACATAGAGCTGTGACTCATCCTAGTGGCAAAATGGTCTAAGTACATGACTTTTGGTACATACAAATGTTGTTCATCTTGACCTTTCCTATCATCCCCAAACATTGTAAACTACTTTTGTTCTATCCTGTATAAAACAACATTTACAGACGTTTGTAATTATTAAAGCTTCGTAGCTCATTTGGTAAAGTGCGTGGTTCTGAACACATAGGTGGCTGGATTGGATGCCCTTGCCTCCAGGATTTTTTTAGTTCACTTAAATATGTTTACTAGAAGCGATGATAATCTTGATAGCAACAGCACAGCCATTCATCTAACAGGCAATGAGGAAAACAAAACAAGCGACTGCTATGCTTCCTAGCAGATGATTCCAGAAACAAAACATCTGCTTGGTGGTGTAGCCAACCTGTAAATTTTAAATTAGTTATTTCAATGTCGCCTGCCTTCGACGCTCATACATATAGTCGGTTCACGACCGGAAGAAACTTTTGAAAATCAACCTTTGAAAAAACACCCTAGCCGATAGCGACATGCATATAACATTACAAACAGCGGCGAGCGCGGATACAGTTATGCTGTTAGGTTGTCAGCACAAAGAGAGGAAATAGTTCTAAAGTTTTAACGTAATTGTTAATTTATCGCTTACAAATGGGCTTTGAAAAGACTTGTGTCTTATTATGCCAATTATTAATGACGTGATGCTAACGTATTTCGATTTCAACATTTCTTGCGTAGTCACATGATCCCGCTCAAGGTTAAAGTAGAGCGGCCATTTGTTTACAAACCTTCGTTCCGTGTGTTGTTGACTGGCTGTGGTTGACACACGTGCCAGAGAATTTGTGCGATTATCTTGTTTAACCTATAATAATTCATTTATCGGTTTTTTTTACTAATATCCGCTCTTTATTATTTCTCGTATTTTCGTTTCGGAAAACTGTATAAGAGATTACTTGTAGTGCGTTCCCACGTGTTTAATATTTTTTAAATTTATTTCAGGTTTGCTTAAAATTTTATTTACCGTATTTTACATTGTATGTTGCGGTAGTTTTTGAGTGCAGTCATGAGTTCTAGCAAGGTGAAGAATAGAGAAGTAACCACTCTTCAACGCCAACAGGACATCATTAACCTCACCGAATCGCTGTATTCCCTAATTAGGCGAGGGGAAATGAAACCGTGCAACATCGCGGAAAGAGCGGCAGAAATGTTGAAACACTCCAGATCCACAGTGCTAAGGTATGTTAAAATATCTGTAGTATTAACCATTACGTTTGCAAGTTGTGCGTGCTAAGGTCAATTATGTTGGCCGACGAAATGTGTTTACAAGAACATAAAGAAAATTTATTAATAACTTGATAACGTCGCCGAACGTTGTCTACGTGTCTTTTTAACATTTTATTTAGGTAATTATTAAGTTTAGGGGCTTTTCTGTAAATATTATAATAATCCACTCTACTAATGATGCAGAACACGAATATACGAGGGGCATTAACGTCCGACTAATTTCGTAACATGTGGCCACCTAACCTAACAGAACCTAACCCCATGATGGGTGAATCACTATTTTACATTTTTCAACTAACCTAGGATTTTAGGGTTATATAGACTAAAATGTGAGTGCATGAATCACCTAACCAAAAGGTGGTATTACAATGTGTAATTAAAAATAAAAACTACTTTGTGTTGGAATTTGTGTACGCCTGCGAAGGATTCTTCATGAACAACCCAATATATACAGCGGAAATTTATTATAAATACAACTGACAATCGTAAGGAAAATTGCCTCTATAGTGATTTTGTTATAGCCAATTAATTTTATATAGGTTATGGAGAGATGGTGCATTTTAAGATGCTGAAGAAACTGCTTGTTTTGTATTTAGAAGTTACATTGCGGCATTAATTGCCATTGTTATAAATCACTAAGTATATTACAGTCGATATAACTGGAACTTCCCCTACTATTAAACATATCTGTATCACTTCACTAAACACGATCGGAGGACATCGTAATCGATGAAATTGCAGTCATAATCTTTTAAGAAAACAATTGTGTATTAATGCATTTCCCCAACACCGCTGTTCTACAGCCATTGTCTTTTAGTTATTGTAAATTATCAGTGTTGTATCGTGTGGTGATTTCAGCTGGAGAAGTTCCCCAACAGTAGCTGGAGGAAGGATGCCATCATCAATTGGCTGCAGGAGCACAACATTCCGTTTGCTGTATCCTTTTTTTGCAAAATCTTTTTGTGTAGTGTTAAATTGTAGGGTAATGTTGTTGAGCATTNTTGGGTAATATTGTTGAGCATTGCTTTATAGCATTATATGTAAATTAGCAGTCTACATCAGAGAGTAGCTATTGAAGCATGTAATTTTTTTGAATAATTGGTTTGTAATTTTTAGAGTGGAAATGGATGTATTCATTTTTTTTATATAGTTGCTGCTGTGTTGAGTTGTTAATGTACTTTTTTGTTTTGATCTATGGTAATTCTGTAGCAAAATGAATCACTACAATCCATAAGTTATTACCTATACTTCTAACTAACTATTAAATAAATAAACAGTATTTATAAGTACTGTGGCTTATGCCTTTAGGATGTTTTAACTTAATGCAAACTGGAGATGTTGGGATACACCATTGTCAGCTTCTTTACTTATTGCAAACAACAGTTCTCTCTAATATATAGGATTTCTTTACAAAATCTGTGGCACATTTATTTTGTTCCTCCTCTAAGCATTTGCTTAGCAACATATTTCAATTTAATTGTTTAAATATTAGACATTAGTGAAACCAATGTCTTTTCGTATTAGTTTTA